>CATIWM010358149.1:0-15146 GCA_949671775.1 Mallotus repandus
CCCGATAAAACACCCGCAATCCACTTGCTTTGATATTCAGACACATAAAATGGTAAAACCTACCAGCAATTACCAGAAGTGTGTTATTTTTAGAGTCAAAATTAAAAACCACAGCTCAATAAAAGCACTATAACATCAAATGGAATACAAACCCTAAATGGTATTCCCACAAAAGAAAGCCATGGTGCCAAAACTGGTGGGAAAACATGCTTATATAATGGTCCAACACGATTATCATCTACACTTACGATGCCTTTCGTTTCAAGAAAAGGGAAGTGATACTTGTACCTTTAGGATGAGATAATCAAAAGCAAAAATTCAGTTCATTTCTTCTCAAATTGATATTGCGAAATCAGTGTGTTTGTACGCGCAACTTATCATTAAAATGAGGTGAAATCAAAATTACCCAGTGCAATGTAGAATGGTATCAGCTTGGACAACTCTGCCATTTTGGAAGACCACTGAACCATCTCTGTGAACACTTTCTATCTGCATTGTTTCAGTAAAAACAATAATCTTAGATCAAGCCATTCTCCCAGCATAATAGCTAAAAGCTACTTCCGCAAACATTTTATCATAAGCCACTCGCTATTTAACTTGGAATTACCATAGAATGATTCCATATATTGTGATATCCAGGCAGCTGTTCATATGTATCATCTGCAACTGATCTTGAGGCAACATGAACCTCCTTGGCAACCCCAGAAGTTTCCCTGGACAAGTCCATAGAACTTGCTGAACGCCCAATCAAAATTACCACCTTTTCACATAAAAGCATTGCATAAAGGAATGGACATAACTAGATCACAAGAGAAACAGGGTAAACAGCTCAAAAACCCAAAATGAAAATAGGACATGAGCTATGATTTTTTTTTTTTGACTTTAAAAGAGCTATGATTTTTCAGTTTATATATTGTTAGAAGGAAAAGCATGTCCACAAAACTAATGGATGTGAAAATAAACCTATAAAAAGACCATTCTTTTTCATTTTTTTTCTAATTCCGATCTTCCTGTGCTTTTACTGTGTATAAATTATGTACTTAATGGTTTTAAAGACTTCTACTGACTTTCTGACTGAATGAGATTGTGCAACAGCTAGTAGCTTTACAAAAATCAGTCAATTGTCGACCAAATATTATATACTGATTTAGCAACAAAGACAGATAATTTATGCCACTAATCCATTTGCAAATGTATGAAATTAGTCCGCATAGAAATATTGGAATAATACAACTAACAAGGCAAGGAGAAGTTGAAATCTGTACATACTTGGTCTTGGAAGGGCTCAGGAACCCGGTAATTGTGGCAATGCATTTGCTTCCCTGGCCAAGAACTGATGCCTGAGGGTAAAAAGAATACACATTTATAGTAACTTCATATTTTGTAGAAATGCAATTTAATAAAAATTAATTGAATGAAGAATCTTAAACAGATGACAAAAGCTCTACATAAATAAATTAAATAGGCTTTGCATAGTGATTCCAACCCACAAATAAGTTCAATCATCACTATAGAAAAAACACTCACAACTCAATCAAAGAAGAAAAAACATAGCAAACGCAAAAGATCAGAAACAAGAAATTAACTACCTACCTTGTATGTCAATAACACGAGGTTCTGTGTAATGCCCACTACAAACAACAACAGCATCATAAACCTCTTCACCAAAATCAGGATCACATCTTTTCTTTTTAAACCTCACTTTCCACTTATTACCATCCTCAAGTAACCCAACATAAACCACCTCAGTATTGAATCTCACCATCTCCTCAATCTCAAACTCCCTCGCAAAATCCTGCAAGTACAATAACACCTCTTTGTGACCCGGGTACCTTCGCGGGTCTCTACTTCTATCATTTTTTGGTATAAAAGGATAGTCCTTAAAACCCATTACTTCTCTAGAACGGTTTGTGCGTAGGGACTTGTAGAGGCTCGAGTGAATTATGGGTCGGTTTGGATCGAGGCTTAAAGGGTCCGGTTCTACCGTGGAACTGTAGACCCAGGTGCCACCAATTTGGGATTCCCGTTCAAAAACTACGACTTCGTGACCCTCTCGCCGGAGCTCACGTGCAGTAACAAGACCGGCGGCTCCGGCGCCGATGACAGCTACTTGGCGGGAAGCGAGAGTCGTTGTCATTGATGGACCTGTTTGATTGTCGCAGTAATGATTACTCACGTAAAGTTATCTAAAGAAGCTAACTTTTTATCGGCTTCGGACAGGCAATTTTTTATAGGGAAATGTTTCGGGTGTTTTCGAAGGCATCCACAGCTCACGAATTTTTTTTATAATTAATTTGATTTAAAATTCCTTCGGTAATAATTATCATAAGATAGAAGCTATATTGTTTATGCTTTTAGAAAAGACCTGATTCTTGGAAAATTATTGATAACTTCTGAATTCTATCTCAGTATCTTTATTTCAAGATAACATACTGAAAATTATTGTTTATGGCTGGAATTAATGGAATCCAATCAAGCAATAGTAAGAGGATGGTAGGCGGCTCTTCTGAACCGTATCTGCATCATTCAGATTGAATCTTTGTTTGTGAAGTATTTGGTGAAGTCCTCAACAGCTTCCAAGACCAAGTTGTCATCTTGCCATTCATCACGATATGTATCTGGTCGGAGAAACAGGTTGGCAAATTCACAATGAACATTTGTTTTCTCCATTCTTCAATGGATTCACATCCACATTCAGCAGCAAGCCAGTTTTAATATTCGAACTGCAAAAAGCGGAACAACACACGACTTAAGGCTGCCACAACAACACACGCAGCTCACGGTGTGCGCACGAAGGAGATTACACTGCAGGGCAAAACTCTATTATTGAAATTTGATTTATTCAGCTAAATTTATTTATTATTTAATACAATTGCATATGTTACAATTTATATGCAATTTAATTTGAACGAGAGCGGTTATTATCTGATCAATTGTTAGTTGTATTGTATTATTATTAATTAAAAATATATGTTTGATCTAAGCGTGAGTCAGAATAGAATCTGTCACTTGTGTAACTACTTCAAGTTATCACATAACCTGGTGTGCTGTTCGTAACCTAGGCAAGCTAATAAAATACTTAATCTATAGTTATATCCTTTTTCAGCAAAATTTTTATGTACTGCTAAAGCCTAGAAATTTAAGAAATATGAATACGAATACAGAAAACGGAACATGGATACGATACGATATATATATAATAATTTTTAAAATTTAAGGATATGACATAATTATATATATATATATATTATTTTTTATTATATAAAGATGATTTGTTAAAAATAAAATAAAATTAGTGTGATAAAATAAAAATTTCATAAAATTTAAAAATCTAATATAATCATTTAATTAATTATATATCATTGTCATATATAAGACAAATATAATTAGTGGCCAATTAAATATATTATTAAATTAAATTATTAATTAAAATTTTTAATTAAATTAAATTATACAAAAAATAGAGCTAAAACGTATCATAAAAAAATGTTCCGCTGTGTCCTAAAAATGTTATACCGTGTTCTTTACGTGTCCCAATCATATTCTTTTTGTATCCTAAAAATAATAAAATAATAGAATACGTGTCCAACCGTATCGAACACATATTGAACACGTGTCGACATGTATCGAACTGTGTCAATATCGACACGTGTCCAAAAAATATCTAACACAAATACTTCTTTTTATTTAAAGTGTCAGTGCTTCATAACTAAAAATATAATACTCATTCTTCAGATTTATAATATAAAATATTTTATATATAGCACGTTAATATATAAAATTATTTTCATCTCATTTCAAATAAAAAAATCGTTCCGCGTTATAAATTATATAGTACAATCAAAGAGGTTTAAATCAATTAATTTAGATTAAGACACTCAAATTTTTGTGGTTTTGTAATGAGAATTTGGAATGTCACACATTGATTAATCAACTAAAGATTCAATAACTAAAAGAATGATTGATTAGTTGGGTCTTTCCTTTCTTCAAACCGAACGGACAGAGATAAAATAAAACCAATTCCCTAAATACCTTTTTAGATATTCCTTAAGATCCAGGCTATTTACAGAGAAGAAGATAAATAATTATTTGCTTCGGGAAAAAATCAAAGAATTTCTTGAAAATTGTATGAGATCCATTAGTTCTTTAATCTTTGACAGATTATCAAAACTTCATCTGAAATTGAATCCTATTAAAAGGTTCGGTAGAGATTCTAAATTATTGAAGAAAGAATAATACGTGTTTTTTTGTCCCCCTAGACGATCGGAAAATAAAAAATAGTTAAAATATTTAAGATAATTTCATATTTACAACTATCGACATCACAAAGTGTCAAGAATTAAATTGTTAACTGCTCTTATTGGTGAAAATCATGCATGTTTGTAGTGTCTGGCATCCATATCCATAGATAAAATTAAATATCTTTTTTATATTAATATGAAAAAATTGCATAATTGATGTTCAGAATTTTCAATTTTTATTATTTGGTGGTCAGATTTTTTTTTTTCTTTTTTACAATTGAGTAGTTGAACTCTTTATTTTTTTTTTTTTTAATCAAATAGGTGGTATGAATAATGGTTTGACTGCTGACTCAGCACTTATGGAACCCATTTTTCACTGTGTAAATAGACATGTAATCCGCCATGAATGAAAAAATTGCATTTGTCTAAAATGTCCTTAATCTCTTAAATGAAAAAGGAATGAATGATGAATTAAAAAAAAGAAACTCTATTTGCCTGCAGGCTAACCCAAACCGTAATAGCCACAACTACTCCATCTCCATCTCCATCTCCTTCTTCAAATTCTCGAAAATGCTTCATCTCCTTCATCAAATTCTCCACAAACATTTAATCTCTTGCTTCTTCCTTCCTCGGTAAAGCCTTGAAAATCTACTGTTTCTTTCCGTTAAATTCTCCCAACTTCCCCTCTCAGTCCTCTCCACGAATTAGGAACACATAACCATAACCTTCGTTGAAGCTGCATCTTGTCGAGATGCTCTTGAGAAGCCATGGCTAGCGAAAATTAACGATCTTTGGCAACAAAGAACTCAAAAAGATCAAAACTTTATAGCTGGAGCTTGAAAGTTAATGAATTTGAATCAAACAAGATTCTTCATCTGAGGAATCTGTTATCGTACCTCACAAACAGTTGGGTCATTCTGGGTAACCTTCATCAATGGTTCATTACTATCCATTCTTGATGTAGCTCCACTTAATTTGCTTGCAAGATATATGGATGATGTTTTCAATGGTATGCCATTAAAACTAACCAAGCTTTTTCACATTTGCTCATATATGCTAATTCATCAGTTTAGTCTTAAATGCTTTATTGGTATTTATTTTTGTAGCCATCCGGGAGTATCGGCAGCGGCATCAGGATTCTAGTTATGATTCATGGAATGAGAGGGAACCACTCTTTTACCTTTCACATTTTCCATCAGTAGCTGAGGCAAATGGTGAAGTTTCAAAAGGAAACATCCCCCTGCTGCCAGTGCAGTGCCGTCCGCACCTAATCAACAACCACCGAAGAAAATATAGGCCGCTTCTATTGTTAAAAATGTGAAGAAGCAATCAATTGCTTTAGCCCCAAAAGATATTAGCAAGTTAGCACAAATATTTTTTCCACAATTCAATCCAGCAATGTTTCCTCATAAGCCACCCCCTGGAGCTGTTGCAAATAGAGTCCTTTTTACTAATTTAGAGGATGAGTGAATACCAGGCTTTAACGTGGATAATTTGCTCAGCCTTTCCAATAGCTTCCTCCGCTCTGGTAAGCCACTGAGTAACATTATCATAGATCTGTTCTCCATTTCTGGTAGCATGATCAAACGGAGTCCTGTAACCTGTCTTTTTTGTTCTGCAACTGTCGCTTCATGTTGGAGTCTTTCCACATTGCTGTCACAGGTAAAGAAGCAGGTGGTGTGTCGTTTGATGGGGTCTGTTATGATTTGGGGTGAGAATGGAAGTAAAGATTTCCAAAAATATTTTTAGCTTACAGAAAATATAAAAAATAGAGATAGCAGATAGGAGAGATTGAGAATGAAGTGAAGAGTGAGTGGGCTAAAAAACTGAGAAAGAAGGGTAATGAAAACACACAGAGTCAAATCAACAAATAAATTTGCACTCTGTATCTTTTTTGCATGTGATTATTGCTCAATCGAAATGTTGTTGTGGGCTAAAGAAACATTGCCGGGGCAAAAAAGCTCAAGAGCAGTCTTGGCACGAGTGACTAGATCGAATGCATCCCCAGGGAGTGAGAGGTTGATGTCAGCATCATGTTCAGCTGAGTTGAAAGGAGTAGAGGAGATGAGAATGGAGGCGTCGCAGTCGTGGAAGAAAACACGGAGGATGTCGGCGGCGGTAATAGGGCTGGTGGTCCTTCTCTAGCCTTATCTAGGCGCACTGCTGCAACTGAGAGTAGTAAAATGTCACGGAGCATAAAATAGCACCACACCATGTCTATTTGCAGCAACAAGACATTGTCAGCAAGTTCGATAGATTTATTTGTTGATTCAAAGACTTGAAGCATCAGACCCATCATTATTGCCAGCCATCAGCTCTTGATTCAAAGACTTGCCCTCCTTAATAGAGATATGACTCGAAAGAATCTTAGAGTTGCTTTTGATACCCAATTGGCTAAGCTTTTCACTACCATCACCATGTTTCAAGACTTTTCCAGCAAAAATTAATTTGATAGAATCAGTTGGGGCCTTCTTCTCCTTCTTCTTCTCTATCTCCAAAATTAACATGAACCCACCGCCGTTGATTTTTGCTAACGTGACCAAAGTCTGCGATGCTTGTACTAGAAGCAAAGAAGAGAGAGACAGGGAAAATGAATTGTTCGGAGATAGATAAAAAGAGAAGCGAAGAAGAGAAGAGAGAGTGAGAGTGAGAAGTAAAGCTCTTTTTTTTTAAAGAGGAAAGGAAACTGGAAAGATTGGATTTAAGCGAATTGAGGATCAGAAGAGCTTACTTTAGGTACGTTGTGTTTGATTCAAACGTTGTTGTTCTTCTTCCCTAGATTGCGTTTTTTTTTTTTCAAAAACAAATCAATAAAAATTGAGGGCATTTTAGTCATTTAATATGATATTTTATAAGGATGTGCTGATATGTCGAGCTACATAGCCGAAGATAGTTCCCAACGTACTGACTGGACAGTCAGGCCACTCATCACTAGTCAGAACCACTTGATTGACAAAAGAAATCAAATACTCAATTGTAAAAAAAAAAATCAGCCACCAAAATAATAAAAATAAAAAAAATTTACATACCATTTGTGCAATTTTTCTTATTAATATTATCAGTATAGTTATGCAAAACATTATCAAATTTACTCAATTATTAAACTAAACTTATTAAAATTAAAATTTATTATTTTTTAAGGTGAAAAAAAATTCTTACTCAAGTCATATCAACTTCTATTAATTAAAAAAAATATTAATTTAAAGGTAAAGATATATTTTTACCCTTAATATTTACCTCAAAGAGCGGATATATCCTTAACATTTTTTTTGACCATTTAAACACAAAATTATATTTTCAGTATTTTTGGTCCGTCACTTGACGGTTCCAACAAACAGAGTTAATACCATTACCCATATCAATCATCTATTAAGATAAAAATAACAATTAAAACCTAAAATTGTTTTTTCCAATCATTCATACCCTCTCTCTCCCTCGTCCACACTCCCAACCATAACTACAAATTTATTTGTTCAACTTTTATTTATAACTTGAGTCAATCCGCTCACCAGTATCGTAAAAAATAACATCGTTTATTCACCAAAGAAATCAATCCTCTCTCCCTTAATCAGATTTTAACATGAGGCTCCAGTAAAAGAAAAAAAAAACATGCTGTCATTATTGCTGCTGCTGCTTCTTCGTGTTTTGATTTAAGAGATCTCAGAGAAGCCACAAAAGAAATCAGCAATTCTCTAATTTAACTGACGCTGCCGCCACCACCACCACCACCAACAGAGCACTCGTTAAAAATGTCGCTGTACATGCACAGTGGGATCAAATTATTCACCGAGGAAATCAATGGAAGATTTAAGAAAGTCTTCGCTAAAATTATTCACCGCTCAACAACTATGCTACGCCGACAATTTTCTCAGAATCTTGACTTCTCCTGATCTTTCCATCTCCCATCTACCTCTACTGATAATCTTTTAAAAAATTGTAATCAGAAAATTAATCTGGTTGATTGAGTGATCTATGAAATTGAAAATAGGTGCAAGAAAGTCGAGTTTTGATTTTTTTAGTTGTTTGTTTCTGCTGATATGTGTAGTGTGGAAGGTGATGGAGGTGTGCTTTCAGATATATTTCCATTAGAAAATTCTCTGTTTTTAATTTTTTTTAGTAATTTTTAACACCAATATTGCAGTTGGTTTTGAATTAGAATCTGTAACAGCTGCGACGCTTTTAAGCTCTTAGCCGAGTGTTACCTTAGGTGTAGATAAGTTCTAAACAGGAACGGCACTTAGACAAGAGCTGTAACATGAAGACATAGAGGTAGCATGAAAGAAAGTAGGCTTACAGACATCAATGTTTAGCATGTAGATTATGTCAAAAGAATTCTTGAGTAGTTTATATTCTTAGCGTTAAAAGAAATTCTCAATGCATTGCTCTTTCATCTCATGTTCTGTGCAATTGTAAACTTTTGCTGTTTAACTATTTTGAATTTTGATCTTGGTCTATTGCCAACTCGATTTATATAAGTTTACATTATAAGGTGCTTTTTCACAAATTCAGTGGACCTTTTATTCTCCATGGTTCTCTTCTCTCAAAAAATATTAGGTAACACAGCTCATACTTGGCTGTCAGTGATGGATTGTACTCTGTGGTATTCAGTTGTTTAGTATGTAGATTATGTAAAAATTCGAAAAAGGAGTCGAGAGCCTTCGAATACAAGCTTTTGCATAACTGAATTCAGGCTTTTCAAATAATAATTATTTTTCATCAAAAAATCTGTTCAAGCAAATATGATATAATAATTGGGAAAAAAAAGGCCGCAAGGGAAGGGATGAAGGAAAATTGACTGGTTGTACTCTACAGAACTTAATGATGCAATTGCATCCATTTCTTGCCGCAGAAGAAGGGCATTGACAAAGACATCCAGGCATTCTCCTTGCATCATATCACTTATTGCATGATGAGTGATGCCAACACGATAATCGGTGACACGCCCTCGAGGAAAGTTGTATCCGGATGCGTTCGGACCTATCTCCACTTCCAATTTGTTCAAGATAGCGAGCATTAAATCGTGTTAAGAAAATGAAACAACGCAACATCGACAGCTTTATGTCATAACATTTTGCACCTGCTCAGACCGAAGTTTTGATCTACTCATCTGAATTCTTGACCTTTCCATTTCGTACAGCTTTGCACACAGCACCTTAAGGGCTTTTGCTTTGTTCTATTAAAGAACCAATGAGCCAACAAAGAAGTGATTAGGAAACTGTAAAGAAAAAAATTGATCACAAGTACACAAAATAGTTGTTGCTTTCCAGTCGTGGCATTATCCTGAAAATTGTTGCAGCAAGTGGTTATATGTGTGGCCAAGGGAGGAAGAGGGTAAGGATGAAAGGAAAAGGAATTTTAATATTTTTTTATAAAAAAATTACAATTTGATACCAAAGAAAACAGAGACTTTAACATATATTAAGTGAGGCGCCAAAAATATAGAAAAAACATAATTTTATACTTAAATGGTCCAAGAAAAATGTTAAGGGCATATCCACTCTTCGGGGTAAACATTAAGGGCTGAATTGCACCTTTACCCTTAATTTAAATACCAATCCAACAGATATATAATCGAAGAGACCAAAAAATTCACTCCATTATTAAAAATAATTCTATTAAAAAAAAAAAAAAAGAAATTGCTACTACTTTAGGTGAAGAAAGAACTCTATATTTTTAGCTAAAAAAAGCTTTAGATTCAGTAAGTACAAAATAAACAAGAATCAATTATTATTTTTTTCAACAACAATTATCAGTGAAGCACAAAGTACAGTATTTATATTTTTATAGTTTTTTTAACACACTGTAATTCAGCACTATTAGATCGGATGTGCGAGGAATTCAACCCACATGTCCCATTTACCTAAAAACGTTTTTTTTAGTATTAGTAAGACACTATAATTCAGCACTATTAAAATGGAAATATGAGGATTTCAATTTACATATCTCCTTTATCTAAAAACTTTACTTATAGATTTAAAAAAAAAAAAAAACTTTACTCATATATCTCTTTCACTTAAAAAACTTTTTTTTCGTATTAGTAAGATTTAGTGTACAAATATAGTCATTTAAGTAATTGCTGACTGAAAAAATATTATATTCACAATCACAACAAAGTGATATAGGATCAGAAGCCCTTCTCCTCCTTGCGAATCCCTTCTCCTCCTTGCGAATCGCATCAATCCTAAAAACTTATTTGTTGAATATTAACTTGGCCTTGAATTATTTCAAATAAAATACTTCAATCCAGGAAACACCATCCATGAATGGTCACAAATCACAATAAGAGTGCCAATCAAGGGGTTTAGGAGTAGGATGCCCCTTTATCTTTTAGGACTCTCATGAAAGGATTGGTAGGTTGAGTTAATCATATAATATTATAATTGAATTAATTATTGTTGTAATTAGTAGGCCTGAGTTAAAAAAAAAAAGAGAATCAAGTCAATATATATATTTAATTGTTAAGATTCCAAAATTAAAATAAATCTAAGCCTTAAAATAGAATATCATTTATTATTGATAAAAAAAAATCATTTATGTGTTTGATAAGAACACGATTGTTTATATAGTATGCATTTCCAAAAAAAAAAAAAATTGTTTATAGTATGCTGATGAGTCTTGATTCTGTTCCTCCATTGTATATTAGCCAAAAAGGAAAAAAAAAATGTTTATGGTATAAATTTGGGGTTAAATGTATGAGTGAGTATCTAACTTCACACTTATTTCATTTTGGGTATTAAAGTTTAATTTATTTTTTTAAGTATCTAATTTTAATTTAAATATCATCCGTCAGTGGTCCGGTGACGCAATGATAATGTGACAGTTGGCAAGGAAATATTCATCACATCACCCATGTCTAGTCATCAATTTTTAAGGGGTTAATTGCAATGGTGGTCATCTAACTTTATTTTTATTTTTTTTGTCACCTAACTTTGATTTTGTTTTAAAAAAGATACTAGTAAAGATTTGTAATCTTTTGAATTTCTCTTAAAAACAATTTTAATCCATCAATCTCCTTATCTTTTCAATTTAGTCCAAAAATTATAAAAAGTTTGAAAGTTTACTTCTCCTAGGCTATGCTACCACTCATGATGAATCTGCTCTTATTAGGTATAATCAAAATAAGTTTCAAATTTTTCCTTATTTTTTATAAATACATATAAAATATGGACTTATTTGTAAAAAAAAAAAAAAGCTCGACTTCTGAATTAACTTAGTAATTATGGATTATTTAGATACTAGAAAAAATTTTAAGTGACTGTTATGAAATTAAATAGAAGTTTGGTATCTAAAAAGATACAAATTAAAAGTTTGGTAACCAAATTAAAATAAAGATAAAGTTCGGTACCCTCTTGTGAATTGGGTGCTAAAAATTGATGATTAAGCATGAGTGACATGACAAATATTTCTTGAATATTCTTTTGTCGACTGTCACATCATCATCGTGCCACTAGGTCACTAGAAGATAAAACTTAAATCAAAGTTGGATATTTAAAAAGAAATAAATTAAATTTTAGTACTCAAAATGAAATAAGTGCAAGGTTGGATACCTACTCATATATTTAACCCTATAAATTTGTTAAAATTAAATCGAAATTAAAATGAGAAATTTCCAATAAGAGACTATCTCTTTTCATGAATTTTTTTTATTAATAAAGAAGTTATATAACCTAAATATTGATAAATATCATAATATAAGACGATATTTTTCTTTTAAATTGATGATGACAAAATTTAAACTGTATATCTTAAAATACTTTCAAAGAGAAGTTACCACCTTAAAATACTTCACCATGTTCTTCTTAAATATAACCTTGCTTACTTTGTGACATTGGAGTTGATACTTGATATAATCCGTTTTAGCTCACTTGTGAGTATATGATTCAAGGATTGAACCTTTCGTTTTTTTGGAAATGATTTGAACTTTTCTTAGCATTTTTATTCTTTGATCACATCATTCCTCATGAATTTTAGGTATAACATTATGTTTCAATCGAGACTACATTCATACCATCTCAAGCCAGTACACAACATCCAAGTTGTGTATCGTCTACTTCACAATGGATTAAAAGTTATCATTTTTGTGAAATATAATACAAGAATAAGAACATAACAAAATATCATGCGTGCTCACTAGGAGAATGGTTTTAGTGAGAGACTCTCTCTCGTGATAGTTGGTTTTTACAGTGGTTTTATAGGTGGTTTTTGGCCAATTCTCTTTTCTTATTCTCACTTTTTTTTCCATCTTATTTTCTGGTTTTGTTTGTAAATATTTTAGATTTGAGAATCTTTTCTCAAATCATTTTAGGTTTTATGTTGGTTTTGTGGGTTTTAGAGTAGATCTTTGGATCTTGTGGGTATGGAAAATGGAGGTTAATAGTGTGATGCTCTGTAATTGGGTGGGGATCATGAGTTTGCTATTGTTTCCCAACAAGAAATTGCAGATGGAAGAACATCTCAGAGCAAAGGAGGTAGCAATTTCCGAAAACTTGCAAAGCTATACCATTTCGGTTTCTATTAGAAGACCGGGTCTTGATCTGGCAGAACCGAGCGTCAAAGGCAAGCACAGCCGATCTTCACATGTTGGTGTTGGAGCTGTTGAAGACTTGTTTCCTCTAGAAGAAAATGGTAAAAAGGAAAAAGCAAGAGTAGCACAGCACCTCCCAGCATAGGCTGATGGGAACGGATCATCATTCGTAGCCTGAGTTGCCTTATTTCCAAAGATCTCATTTTGCTAGTTTAATTGTGTTGTTTTAGTCTGTGGATGGTTGCTTGTTTTGTTTGATGGTTGATTAGATGAAATTATTTGTATATTTTAGCTAGAAAGTTGAGTTTAAGAATTTTACCTTGTTTTTCACAGCACTTTGTCTTAGTTCCTCTAATGACTCTAAGCGATTACCATGTGGGTAATCTCAGCAGGGGGTTTGGTGAAGATGCAGCATTTTTTGCTGTTTTTTTGTTTATTTTGTTCCTTCGTAATTGAAGGGTTAATCCTTCCCCAATGCTTGTTCTCTCTGTTATTGGAATAGCAATGAAATTGACAAAAAAAAAAAAAAACATGATTAAGATTCCCATCTCAAATATAACAACAGAATTCAAATACCCCGCGTACTTGATCTGTGAAGAGATCAGGAGTACGATAATTATGGCTGTGTATTTGCTTCCCAGGCCACATATCGATGCCTAAAATGAATACAAGATGAAATGAGTTTAAGTTGACATTGTTTTCGGGTGAGAGAAAAAAAAATCCACACATGGCTAACAACAAGTACAAATGTGATTTATAAATAACCAAAACAGATTGGAAGAAACAACAGTGATGGTTAAAAGTACCAGGAACATTAGGTTGTGTAAAATGTCCACTGTAAACAACAACAGCATCAAAAACCTCATAAAAAAGACCACCATCCCTCTTCTTTTTATCTTTTGACTTCACGGTCCATTTCCCGTTATCGCCAATTATCTCCAAACTAACCACTTCACAATTAAACCTCACCATCACTTCAATCTTAAACTTGCTAGCAAACTCTTGCAGATACACTAACACTTCTTTATGCCCCGGAAACCTTCTCGGATCTCTCCCTTCACCATCTCGGGCCAGAAACGAAAAGTCCAGAAAACCCATTGGCTCTCGTGGCAGGTTAGTCCGAAGGGACTCGTAAAGCCTGCTGTGGATTATGGTTGGATCTGGGTCTTGCCCGACAAGGTCGGTTTCCAACTTGGGAGTGTATATCCAGGTGCCACCGATTTGGTCAGCTTGCTCGAAGACCACTACTTCGTGTCCCTCCTTGCGAACTCGCGCGCCGCCACAAGACCGGCGGGACCTGCTCCGATTACGGCTATTGTGCGGCGAGCGAGCGACGATGGTGGCATATTCTGTGGGTATTTTCGGGAAGAAAGAGAAATTTTACAGGGTGAAGTTTAATCAATGGTGACAGCAAGTGATATATTTTAACCGCGTAATAGGTTGTAATTAAAAAATAATATATTTTACTTCTCAGAAAAGACACGATCTTTAGCTTGATTCTTTGAAAATTATTGATAATTTTTTAGTTCTGTCATAGTATCTTCAATTCAAGATTGAATATTATTGTTTATGGATCGAATTCATCGCGTCCAATTACGGACTACGAATGATTACATAGAACGAAGCAACAATAAGAGGCGGTTCTTTTGAGCTGTGTATCATTCAGATTGTCAAGTCTTTCTTTACTAAGTATTTGGTGATGTCCTGCACAGCTTTCAAGATCAAGTTGTCATCTTCCCATTCATCGCGATATGTATCTGGTCGGAGAAATAGGTTGTTCCAACTCGCAAATAACATATGTTTCCTCCATTCTTCGAACGATTCACATCCGCATTCAGCAGCAAGCCAGTTGTAATACTCAAACTGCAAAAAGCGCAACAATACACTAACTAGCAACAAGAGATCATATATATTTCACATGAACATAGAGAAAATCTGACTTGGGTTTTTGAATTAGAAGTTGTTTCATATATAATTCTGGCGAATAAGCTATGATATGGTACGAGTTGAAGGCTACTCCAAGAATATAGATGGGTAGGCATATAGTATTAACCAATATCAGCCCATATAGTTTTCTCCTCGCTGCAAAAAATTAACTGAAACTTCACAAGTTTTCCGTTGTTCGAAGATGAGCATAATCGCCTAATAGAGGTTATAAGGCTTGCCTGAGAATGAAACATGTCATGAGTGCATCTTTTAGGAGCATTTGAAGCTTCAAGTGATAGATAGAAAGCTTCAAAATCTTCCATCATTTCTTCTTGGGATGGAAGCTCAATCCTACCCGATAAAACACCCGCAATCCACTTGCTTTGATATTCAGACACATAAAATGGTAAAACCTACCAGCAATTACCAGAAGTGTGTTATTTTTAGAGTCAAAA
>CATIWM010358232.1:0-10053 GCA_949671775.1 Mallotus repandus
TTTCTTTTTGTCATCCTTAATTTTTTTCAATTTTTATTTTTTCCTTATTTCTTATTTTTTATTTTTATTCTTATTTTTGTTTTTAGTCTTGGTTTTGAGTATTAATATATATGTAGACGGTGTGCTCTATTTCAAACATTATAATTATCATATTTAAATTATACAGCTCATATTAGTTTTAATAAAGAATTAAAGTTTTAGATATTCTAGGAAAGATTTTGGAATATAAATTTGTATATTTATATATATTTAATAGGCTATTATTATTTTATTCATTTTATACATTGAAAATAAAAGTAAAACATCCAAATAATAAAATAGAAATAAATGAAAAATATTTCAAGTTTCATGCAATTTTAAAAAATGGGCACTTGGATTCAAATTAATTGATATGCACATATCAATTATTTATATTTATTTTTTATATTAATTAATGGAATACAATTATATTTGAAATTTATTACTCAAGGCCAACTATTTCTTTGATAATTTTTTAAACAATATATACTTACTCAAATTATCATATTAAGATACTGTTTTGAGTTTTAGATACGAATAATCTTCAGAAAATATACTTTTGGTGGAGGAAAATATTTGAATAATATTTAGATAATATACTGGTTTTAGTATCGGATACGATTTTGAAGCTTCATATACATATAATATGCAAGTTTTTTTTGAAAAATATATAATATTCAAGTATTTATGAGTTTGAGATACTTTTTTTAATTTTCAGATGCTATTTTGAAATTTAGATACTGTTTTGAGTTTCAGATACTGTTTTTAGTTTTAAATATGAATAATATTCAGAAAATATACTTTTGGTTAGAGAAAAATATATAAATAATATTAAGATAATATATTGTTTTTAGTACAGATATGATTTTGAATTTTCATATACATATTCAAATAGTATATTGTATTTATGAGTTTAAGATACTGTTTTTAATTTTTAAATACTTATAATATTCAGATAATATACTATATTTATGAGTTTGAGATACTGTTTTTAATTTTCAGATATTGTTTTGAGTTTCAGATACTATTTTGAGTTTTTAGATACTTATAATATTCAGATAATATATTGTTTTGATTGTATCATATACGAATAATATTCAGAAAATATACTTTTGATTGGAGAAAAATATTAGAGGAAACATTTAAGTTATATTTTATTTTGAACCCAACATTTAAATTATAAAAATATTTCTGATTATGTGAAGATTGGTACACAATAATAAAAGAAAATCAATAGTTTAGATAGTTTCTGTATCCATGAATTATTTTTGTTTTAAAATAAAAAGAAAAAAAGCAATTGCACCAGCAATGAATTACCTATTTTTTGGTTCAAAATTGATGCATTGTAATAATAATAATAATAATGCCCCAAATGACTACTTTAGCCTCCCGATGCATATGCAGCCTCAAGCATGTTTTAGATCCTGGCACCGTCCATGCATATATTCTTTTAACATATTGATTATGGCATACCCATGTACTTTTTAGACCACAAGAAAAGTAGTTTCAAAAACAATGATAAATCTCGATTATTATTCATGAGTATCAAGCACAAGACAGGTCTTCAAGTTTCTCGAGAAAATTGGTACATTTATCTATTCTTTAGCACGATTTAAGCAAGTTCTACTAAAAGAAGGATCCATTCCAATTTCATTTACATTTTCCATTGCCACCTTCTACTAGTGCTACATTTATTCCAACAAAGAAGCAACCTTTCTTTTCTTTTTTTTTGGACTAGGTTACCCCATTGTGAAGGAAATTTTTTATGATTCTAGCTGTAAAGAAATAAAAATTAGCAACAATCATTTCCATCCATTTAAAACAAACCAATAAAGCCAATGACTCAAAAGAATTAATGAGTTTAAAATAGAACCAAGCGTGCCTTTTTTGTTCAAAAGAATTAAAGGAGGCTTCTTGGCATATAAGCTCAGCATGTTCAAGTGGTCATTCATTCAAGACAACTATAACCAGAAACCACTGTATGAAAGACCATGAATCAGAACAACTAAATCTAAGCTGATTGAAATGAGCATTTCCAAATTCTAATGACAGGCTCCACATGAATTCAAATGGAAGAATTTGGTACATTTGTTTACTAGGAGCTGTCACTTGGGCAAATTATCAAATAGATAGAGTGCATGGGAGCCATAGGCACACCAGCCTCTCCACCGTACGGCTGGAAGCCATTCCCTAAAAAATAAAAGAAAGCCAGCATAGACCTAAAAACCTTTATGTCTGCTGATGATATTTTGAACTTTAATGTTCAAATAAATAATGCAGGAAATTCACATGGATGCGTAGCTGAGAATTGGTGGTTTGAAGATGTTTCACTTCTTCGAATAGATCATTTTCTTGACGTGATTGTACATATTGAAAGAAAAGGGATACGACCATAACTTGTTGGATCATGCATAGCTCACTGGACAGCAAAATGGCTTTCTCAAATTCCTTTTGGGCAACAGAATCTGCCAAAACATCTAACTCACCAGTTAATGAGAGTTACTGCAGAAAATTTGTTAAAGGTACTTCCTGAGGAGGAAAATTCAGTTTCTTGCAATTTTTTGCTTCACCTTCTCAAGTTAGTAATGATGCTGAGAATTAATTTTGAAATATCAAATAAGCTGGATAAAAGAATAGCTCTTAAAAGGCATAGGTAGTTAAAGGCCAAACTGGAAAAGGAGAAAGGAGAAGAACGGGAGTGACGGAAAAAAAAAAAAAAAAAAAAAAGGGACATAGGTGAAATTTTTAGAAAAAAAAAAAAGTACACGTGTAATATCTTAAAAAGAAAAAATATTTAATGTTAACGGCACTTATTTTTTTTAATATTTTTATAAAAAACCCTAAAAAGTTTAGATCCTTTTTTTATTATTATTAATTTCTTAAAACACTAATTAAATCGCTAGTGCTGTCTACTTTTTTTTCTTACTATTTACGCGCAAAAGTATCATAAAATTTTGGACTCTCTAATACATCCCATTTTGAGCCGACTCTTTCAACATTAATAGTGCCTAATGATTTTACAATTTTCTTATTATGTTTCTTCGAGCATTGAGCATCTTAGCTTCATTTTCATCTACCGCTACACTTAATAATGAACAAAGAAAAATCACAGATAATGTTGAAGAAATCAAACTTTCAATCAAATAATTATATTTGATTGAAGGTCTACTTCTCATAAGATGGATCCAAATATTAGTTGTGATGGGGTAAATTAATTTAAACGGAAATGTAGGTAAATTTATTATTAATAATAATTTAAAATAGTTTGTTCACATTAAGAAGGTAAATAATAATAAGTTTAACGTTCAATATTTTTTTCAAATATTATATACAAAAATTTACACCAAATTAAAATAGCTGATCACATTATAAATAGTTAATAATTTATTTTAATTCAAATATCATATTAATTTTATTGATAAAACACTAATAGATTATAAATTAACTAAATAAAATGTAAAATAATTAAATAATTTATTAGAAATTAAAATTAATAAGAAAACATTAATGTGGGGACAAACCTAAACTTTGATTATAGAGGAAATGTAAGAAATTAAAGTAAAATAACTTATTTTGCTATGCAAAATCTTAAAAGAATTTTTAGGGCAGTGGGAGAAGTATCCCTTTGCCACCATGTCGGATCCATACATTATTTCCCATACATCAGTCATAGTTCCAAAAAAGATATATTAAAAATAATATATAGTTAGACCTGTAAACAAGCTGAGCCGCCGACAAGCTACTCAAAGTTCAGCTTGATAAAAGTTGGTTCGAACTTATATATATATATATATATATATATATTTGAATAAAAGTTGAAAGTTGAAAATTAAGAAACGCACTCAAGCATCTCAACTAGATTGACACACTCTTAGCGTTAGCATCACGCTTCCAAACATCCAAAAAAAATTAAATTAAAAATAAATAATGTGTCACAAGAAGAGAGGAAACAAACTCCAAAACAAACTGAGCTAACTAAACCTATAGATAGGCCTTCTATTAAAATCATTACAAAAAGCATTATCACAGAAAGTATGAGCTAAGTCCCATAACAAGGAAGATACCACAAATACTCCATGTTTTGCAAGCTGATCCGCCACCGCATTACCCTCCTCAAATATATGAGAAACCCGTAATTCCATTTGAGAAGCAAAATGTAAGCACTGAAGCTATTGACGCTTAATAATCCAAGCAACATGCTTTGATTTTGAGCGAAAGAGGTGCACCACATAAGTGGAATTACACTCTAACCACAAGCGATGCCAACTTCGTTGCCTATCACAAAAAATAAGAGCATAAAGTTATACTAAAAAAGCAAAACTCAAACAAATATTGAAAGAGAATGTCCCTTTAGGAAAGCCTTATGAGGTGTGAAAAATTCCGCTTGCTCCCGCTGCATCGGACTGCCCAAGGCCGAACCATTAGTGTTCAAGCTGAGATGCAACTGGAGGCAAAATCTAGTCATCAGTCTAGAAATTAAGATTAGAATGTTGACCAATAAACCATTTAATTTCTAAACATAGAGTAAAATAAATGGATTTTATCGAATACCTAATTGAAGACCTAAAATAATAATCTCGCCCAATGCTAGAAGGATAAGTTGGTTCAAACTTATATATTGAAACTTGTTAATAAACAAATAGAACTTAAATTATTCAAAATTCGACTTATAATACTAGTGAACAAATTCAAATAAGAGCTTGCAAACTAACTTGTATTTTTAATGTATTAATATTTTAACTTTTGATATATGATATATAAATTTTTTCATTTATAGTAAATGTAAAAAATATTTTAAAAATATATCATTTTAATAAAATTATAATTTTAAAATAATTTATTTTAAATTTTTAATGAATAATTTTAATTTATAGTTTACATTTTTAAAATTTTTTAACTCGTTTAGACTTTAACAAGCTCGTAAATTGTTCGTAAACACCAAAAAAAAAAGAACTCATCTCTATTTTGACTCGATTATAAATAATTAAGTCCAAAAAAGTCAAAATGAAAGCTTTGGGCATTTATTTGAAAATCAAAAAACGAACATCAACCATTTGAAGTTCTATGTGAAGCAAAAATTGGAGGTTGCAACTACGTGATTTCCTTTTCGTTGATGTTAAAAGGTACTTCTTCTTTTACTTTTTCTTACTTTACTTTTGGAGGGGCTCTAAGATATATATATATATATATATTATCCATGTGTTGTTCTATTTTTTAATTCAATTTTGTTCATATTTCATGGTTAGATAATCATAGCAATTTTAGAGAAAAACTTGCAATGAACTTTTAGATTGAGAACCATTGCCTTGATTCTCGATGAAGAATCATGTGGCTCATATTTTAAATCTTAATTATTTATTAAAAAAAATTCAAGGAGCTTTTGCTTAAATTTGATGAACTAATTTGATAGAAAATAATTGGCCGTTTGTGTTTGAATACACATTGAAATTCAATTGGAAAAGAACCATTTTTGATGTCATATAATGTTTTTTTAGGTGAGTGGTGGGACCTAACTTGATTACAATATTTATTGGTGTTAAATTATATATAGTTTTCGTGTTCATTTTGCATACATTTGTATATTTTGAATAACATTTAGTATAGAAAATCATATAGAAATATATACTTTTATATTTTCTTTGTTGTTGTTAGGGAAAATGAGAATGGAGGTGAATTGGTGGAGTTTGGAGCCAAAAGAAGAAGAAAAGGAGCAGAGTGGTGCAGAGTTGTCTTCTAGTGCGATCGCAGCGGAATGTGCGATCGCGGATATATCAAAATACCGGCCCCTGAGTGATTTCGAGCCTGTAGCGAACTTGGTTTCCTTAGGCCAACCTCTTCTGTCATCAACACAGAATGCGCGAGCCCAACCCTTTGACATGGATGCTTTGGTTGCGAGCACGACTTTTGCCCGAAAGCCCTTCCTACGCGAGTGCGGATCTCCCACAATCGCGGCTTTGTTGTTTCCAGCACAGAACATGCTGATGTGTAATGATTTTGAGAAATATCTAAGGGGAGATGAAAAGACATGTTCTAGAGGGGCTAAAAAGGACAAAGACACGAATTACTTGGGGAGGAGGACACACAATATACACATGCTCTCACATTCTCTCAAGGGATATTGGAAGATCATTCACAAGGAACAACACATAAGAGAGAGAAGAGAGAAGAAGAAGAAGAAAGAGGGGAAAAAGAAGCTAAAGGAGAGAGACCCACTTAAAGATTCAAGCTCCTTTGGATAACATTTCTTTCTCTTATCCTTATTTTAATCTCTTGGGTGTAAATTGAATATTGAATGTTGGTTTTAATGGCCATGGTGGCTAAGTACTTTTATGTTGTTGGGATTTTGGAAACCCATTTGAATTAAGTTCATTTAATATATTAATTTTTGCTTATAAATTGCATATTGTGTTTGTTGAACATTGTTGAGTATTGTATTGTGGCTAGATGCAATCCTTGTTTGAATCTATGCATTGAGAGATAGTTGATTCAATAGACCCACAAATACTCTACTCACTTTTATATTACTTGTTCGACTCATGAACTTGTAGTATAAACGTCAAACAGTTTCCCTTCCATTTTTTTTCATAAAAGCACCCATTTGGTGGCCGCTAATGTGTTTGTAATTATAACCTTTTTGTTGTACCAAGATTTGGATGCCAATTTTAAAACAATCTGATGGAGACTTTCTACAATTAGATTGAGGTATGGTTAGTGAAAGCCTTGTCTGATATAGTTGTTATCTGTGTAGAGCTTCTTAGACACATTTAGAGCTTCACTAGTGGAGCTTTACTTCTCCATATAGGCTGTGAAAAGTTGATTTACTAACTTCAGTTAGTTCAGTGCTATTAACATCGGTTCTGATTCTATTTAAGTTAACAAAATACTACAGGATTATTCTTCCCCTCATGGTGATTTTTTTATTTAGCTTAACTTTTTCCTCATGGTGATTTTTTTTTTAATTTTTAAGAGTTTAATTACTTTTTAAAAATTATTTTATTCATAAAAACTATTTATTTTAAAAATGCTTTATGATAATTTTCTAATACATTTTACACTTTATTGGCCAAAGAAAATTTAATAATTTTTCTTAATAGAATTTTTTTTCTTTTAAAAATTATTATAGAGCTCTTTTTTAAGAATAAAAATATTTTGATTCATATAATTCATGGTGTCAACTGACCATGGTTTCCTTAGTCCTCACTATGGAGAGGAGTACCATGCTTCAACAAGAAACTTGACATGCTGCCGCTTGGTTCATATAGCTGTAAATATCTGTCTGCCCCCCAGCCAATCAGGGCCAGCCCAAAGGTATTTGTAGACCAAGGTAAAATTTTAAATTTTCGCAACTAAAAAATTATATATATATATTTAATTTATTGTATTGAAAATATGAGAAATTAATTAAATTTTAGTGAGAGATAATGAACTCATAAATTTTAAAGGACTATAATAAAATTTAATTGGTTAAAAGGAGACAATGACCTCTACTTGTCCTTTTCTTCCTAGTTTCGGCTTTAATTAACGCATAATAAATTTTTAAAAATGTTTTGAATCTAAAAATTAAAATAAAATTAGCTAACAAATAATTTAGTTGGAAAGTAACAAAATATAGCATAAAAAAGAGATGCATACATTAAAACTATAATTTTATTTATATTTACTTTTAGTACCATTAAATAAAATTTATTTTAAATATTTAATAGTAAAGTTATTTAAAAAATAAATCTTATTTTGTAAATAAAATAAGTGACTAATTCTGGAAAAAAATACAATATATATATAGGGCCCATACATGATGATGATGATGATTATGATGAATTGTTGATGGTATATTTTCTTTTTCTCAATTCATATGTGATGCATTGTTGTTACTTGTTAATGGCATTGAACTATAGTATTATTTTTTTCTTGTGATTTTTTATTGCAATCTGTATTTCTCTAAGATTATCCATGTGTTGTCCTAATTTCTAATTCAATTTTGTTCATATTTCACCATTAGATAATCATAGCAATTTTAGTGAATAACAACTTGCAATTAACTACTGGGTAGAGATTTTTGCATTCCTCTTATTGATAATTGCACTCCATTTTGACTTCATTTATAGTGTAAATAACTTAGTTATCCTTAATTTAAAATAATTATATTTTATTATTTCATTTAATTATAAAAAGTAAATTTTCCACAACAATCAATACTATTTTTTTTTTTATGAAACCAACAATACATTATCAAAATTAATAATATAAATACAAATAAGAGCTATTTATAATTTTATTAATTTGTCATATTATTTTTTTTTCAGCTCATATTGCTAAAATTTTATTAAACAAACTGTTATATTTCTTTATGAAATTAGTTGTGAAATATTGATTTTTAATTTTTTAATTGTATTAACATTTCAAGTGTTTATACATGGGAAAAAAAACTTTCAATGCTGAATTTAAGTTTAAGTTTTCTATTAAATTTTTAATAAAATGGTATTATACAACATAAAAAAAATTTTAATGGCAAATTTAATTTTAAGTTTTGATTAAATTTTTTTAATAAAACGGTAGAATATAATACTAAAAATATTACACGTAGTGAAAAATTAATATAAATAAATAATTAAAAGAAAAATTTTACAAATATTAATTAAGTTGATAGAAATATAATTATTGAACGAAGGGTACTAAAGTCATTGTATCTAATATATAAATTCAAATGGAGTGCATTTATAAATGGAGAGAGTGCAAAAATCCCTACCCTAAACTATAAACTACTTAATTATTGTGTTAAGATGTGACAGCATAAGCAAAGCCAACTAATTACTTCTCATCAAATAAAGAAAGGTCAAATTTATCAACAACCAGTGGAATCAACTGACAGTGGCTATTTTCATTTAAGCGAGGTCTCGAATTTAAATCTTGGTGCATGCAACCACACTAAATTAGTTGTTGGGAGACTTTTGTCGTTCTTGTGGTCTTGCCCGGGCAGAATCAAATTAGTTAAAGTCCAATGAGCTTTGAATACCGCTGATTAAGACGAAAAAAATAAAGAAAGATCAAACTTGCCAGATGGATTGAAGGAAACAAAGACTGCAATATGTACTTACCGTCTAACTAAGCATCAAACTGGCTAATTAGCCTATGTATCATGGACAAAAAACCTCCTTATACCAGGCCCTGAGAACAAAGAAATCTCTTGGAGCAGCAGAGCCATTAGCACCTAAAAGTAAACAAAATCATATCCTTCTTGTATTAGGAACACATACAAAGCTAGAAATCCTTATTATACTCTTAAAGATTAATCAATTTACTAGAGGGTTCATAGTCCTATATACTCTAAGCTTGTGCATGAAATATTTGTGTTTTTAAAGAAAAAGAATATATCTCATACTTGGCCATTTGTAGCAATTGTAAACAATAATAGAAATAATGCCAAGACGTATTTATATATGTTGAACTGCCACATAAGCGTGCTAATATGTATATGCAAACAAAAAAATGTTTCAAATATTAATAAGTATAAAGTCGGAAAGCCCCGTGACCTACCCCAACCCATTCTTCTCACTTTATTTGACTTTCTCATGTCATAACCTTTGACGTACTTCAGCAGCTTTGAGTGAGCTTTAGATAAGTACTATGAACAGTAGCTTGCCTAGCTAATTGGAATTCCATTTAAAACCAGTTATGAAGAAGAAGATACCTCTGCAACACTCATGTTGTATAGCTGCCCACGTGATGACTGTTGAAAAATGATAAAAAAAAAATTAAAAATGGATGTTATCCCATATTGGTTAGAAGTGAAGGAAGGAGAAAATTAGTTGGTTATAAAAGGGACTCCTCCCCCTTTGTTAAGTATGTCAATCACCACTTTTATTTGGTGTACCATTGAAAGCTATTAGTTATACGAGTAGAGAATTTAAAGGGAAATTCTCTTAGGTGTATACTTGAGCTTTTGGGTGTGAGAGAGAGAGTTAAATATTTTGTAGTGTGGTTGTAATAATTTTCCACATAGTAAATATTTTTCTCTTGGTTGTCTTTTGACAACGT
>CATIWM010358243.1:0-19518 GCA_949671775.1 Mallotus repandus
GGAGATACTTATGGAATTGGATACGAAAAGGGAATGACTCTGTCTTCATCATCACACATTATTTTATTAAAGCATCACATGATTCTATTGCTTCTGCATCCAAAAATTAGACTCAACCCTTTAAAGCTAAGAGGTCTTATATGTTGAAATATAAAGGAAAGTCCAGTAAGACTCAACCTTCATTGACACAAAGAGGTAAGACTCAAACTAGAGCACCACAACCAAAGCATGCTTATATGTACAGTAGACATAATCATAATAAGCACACTACACAACACAATGGACATAAACATGCTACACAAACCTATCAAAATGCATATTATCATTGCCAATGTATGTCTCACACTATGACTCAAAAGAGTTATAGAAAGAATTAACCACCACAATACACAAGGTATGTTTCACACACTAGGAAAGCATATCATCCTAGAAGAAATAAATTTGCCAATGTTGAGTGTTTTTATTGCATGACCAAAGGTCACTCTAGCAATATGTACTTCTATAGAAGATTGCACTTAAACTTGCTTCCTTTGGATTACTTTGAGACTAACCAACCTAGGCTAAGAAAGATTTGGGTTCAAAAGAATGTGTAAATTGTGATGTGTAGGTATGCTTAAATTCCACAAGAACGAAAAGTAAATGGTATCTTGATAGTGGATGTTCAAGACATATGATAGGAGACAAAGAGCAATTCAACAAGCTTGATGCTAAGGATAAAGGACATGTTACTTTCGGGGACAATGCAAAAGGAAAGATTATTGACATTGGAGAAATTGGTAATCGTCAATCCTTATCTATACACCATGCATTGTTTGTTGATGGTCTTAAACATAATTTGCTTAGTATAAGTCAATTATGTGATATGGGAAATAAAGTCACTTTCTATCCTAAAAATTACTTTGTTGGTAGTCTCGATGAAGACAAAGTAATTTTTAGTGGTGAAAGAGTAGATAATGTCTATGTTATTGATTTGAATAAATTAATAACAAAGATATTAAATGTTTGATGTCTATTTCCCATGATACATGGACATGGCATAAAAGGTTAGGACATGTAAATTTTGAGCTATTGAATAATCTTTGTAAACATGAACTTATGATTGGTTTAACAAAACTTGAATTCACTAAGGATAAACCTTGTGATGCTTATTAAAAGGGAAAACAATCCAAGTCTTCATTTAAGCTCAAAAATTTTATGTCAACCTCTAGGCCACTTGAACTTATACATATGGATTGTTTGGTCCAACTAGAGTTGCTAGTCTTGGTGGGATGCACTGTGTATATGTATTAGTTGATGACTACTCTAGATTCACTTGGGTGTGTTTCCTTACTGATAAGAATGATGCCTTTAAATCTTTTGAAAATTTTGCAAAAAGAGTTCAAAAAGAAAAAGATTTTTGTATTTCTTCAATTAGAAGTGATCATGGAATCGAATTTGAAAATGAATTTTTCAAAATCTTTTATAATGAAAATTGCATTTCACATACGTTTTCATCTCCTAGAACTCCTCAACAAAATGGGGTAGTTGAAAGGAAAAATCAAACTCGTGGAAATGGCTAGAACAATGCTTCATGAGTATAATTTGCCACTATACTTTTGGACGAAAGCTATTAACACATCATGTTACATTTCAAATCGAGTTTTCAAAAGACCAATTTTAAATAAAACATCTTATGAGCTTTAGAACAATAGAAAATCTAAAATCTCATATCTAAGAGTATTTGGATGCAAGTGCCTTATACTAAACACTAAGGATAATCTTGGAAAATTTGATTCTAAAGCCGATGACCTTCCAACGGATTGACATTTCAAGAAAGCACATCCTCAAGACCTCATCATCGGTGAAACTACAAAAGGGGTAACAACTAGATCTTAATTTAAGTCTCTTATTAATTTAGCCTTCATTTCTCAAATTGAACCTAAAAATGTTGATGATGGTTTGAATGATGAATTTTGGGTCCTTGCTATAGAAGAAGAGTTCAATCAATTTGAGAGAAATAAAGTTTAGACTTTGGTTCATAGACTGAAACATCATCCTATTATAAGCGCCAAATGGGTGTTTAGAAATAAGATGAATGAATAAGGTGTCATAACTAGGAACAAAGCAAAACTAGTAGTTAAAGGTTATAATCAAGAAGAAGGCATTGATTATGATGAAACCTTCACCCCCGTTACACGGTTAGAAACTATTAGAATGCTACTTGCATTTGCATCATACATGAATTTTAAACTTTATCAAATGGATGTTAAAAGTGCATTTTTAAATGATTTTATTGAAGAAGAGGTTTATGTTGAGCAACCTCCAAGTTTTGAAAATTTTGATTTTTCAAATCATGTATTTAAACTTTCAAAAGCATTGTACGGATTGAAATAAGCTCCAAGAGCTTGGTATGAAAGGTTGAGCAACTTTCTATTAGAGAAAGGTTTCTTTAAAGGAAAGCTTGATACAACTCTTTTTATAAAGAAATCCAAGAATGATTTATTGATTGTTCAAATATATGTTAATGATATTATTTTCGGTGCTACTAACCATTGCTTGTGTGAGGAATTTTCTAAGTTAATGCAAGGAGAATTTGAGATGAGTATGATGGGTGAACTCAAGTTCTTCCTCAGATTGCAAATCAAACAATGCAAAGATGGGATTTTCATCAACCAAACCAAGTACACAAGGGACATTCTCAAGAAGTTTGGCATAGATGAATTAAAGTCAAGCAAAACTCCAATGAGTACCACTACCAAACTCAACAAGGATGAGAATGGCAAACCAGTTGATGAAAATCAATTTAAAGGTATGATTGGATCCCTTCTTTATATAACTGCTAGTAGACCCGATATCATGTTTGCTACTTGCTTGTGTGCTAGATTTCAATCTAGTCCTAGGGAGTCCCACTTGAATGCTATCAAAAGATTTTTCAAGTATTTAAGTGGAAGTTTGCATTTAGGACTTCGTTATCCTAGGAGTTCATCCTTTGACTTGATTAGCTATTCGGATGCAGACTTTGCCGGTAGTTTATTAGATAGAAAAAGCACTTCTAGAGCTTTTCAATTCTTAGGACAATGTTTAGTTTCTTGGTTTAGTAAGAAACAAGTTTCGATTGCCTTGTCCACTGCAGAAGCAGAATATGTTGCTACAAGTTTATGTTGTTCACAAGTTTTGTGGAAAAAACAACAATTGATGAACTATGGCATTAAACTTGATCACATTCTAATCAAATATGATAATATAAGTGCTATAAACCTTAGCAAAAATCCCATTCAGCATTCTAGAACCAAGCATATAGATATTCAACATCATTTCTTGCGTGATCATGTTCAAATTGGTGATATCTCACTTGAGTTTGTTGATACAAATAATCAACGTGCATATATTTTTACCAAACCTCTCAATGAAGAAAGATTGAACTTTATCAAGCATGAACTAGGCATGATTGATGGCTCTTGTTTGTCTCAATTGTTTGTTTAAATTAGTGAATTAATGGTTGCACTTGTTTTCATGTGAAATCATGTTGTGCTTATCATGTTGCCTTGATTGTTTTAGGTAATTGCTATGATTTCTTTCAAGTGTTTGATTTTGATCTTAACATTTTTATTGATTACTGATTTTTTTTTAAATGAGCAATAAGGATATTCCTGCTCATACTTTCCTCCCCAACAAAACTAGCTTCTTTTTATGTCCTTTTTTCTTTGTTTGCTCATCCGTATCTGTTTGGTTTATTATCAATATATTTTTGGTTTCTAAAACTTTGAGCTGCTAGTTTATATTTAAGTCCATTTTATGTCAGTTTATATTTGGTTTATTTACTATTGTCTTTCGGTTTATGAGCCAAGGGTTGTATATTTATGTCTTGTTTACAATTGATATTTTAAATATCATTGTATTTCTATCCTTTGTTAATGCAATTTTATTAATTCAAGTTATTTAATTCTTTTTTATTTTCTCAAAGGGGGAGAAATTTTTTTTAATTATTTTAGTTCTTGAACTCTTGTTTCTTTTCAAAGTTTATTTTTGGTTTCTTTCTGGTTTATCTCTTTCTTTTCCTTTTGTCTTTGCCAAAAGGGAGAAAAAGATGTGTTTATGATATGCTAAGCACTACATGATCATGTACTTTAGAAGTAGCACTTAACTTTAATGTTTGAGTAGTACTTTATGTACTATTCTTATGATGCATTGTAAGTGTTACAGGTTTTGTTATCTAATGATCATGTTATTATTTCACCATATTTATACTTTATTTCTTTTTAATTTTAATAAAGGGGGAGAAAAATTTGAGTTTGCTTAATTCTTTTTGTGATAATTTATTATTATTTATTTCCTTGCTATTTGTTACATGCATTGTAAGTGTGGCTAGTTTTATGATAATTAATGATCATGTTATCATATTTTTCTCCATGCAAAAGTATTGTTTTGCTTACTTGCATAATTTTATTTTATTATTTTACAAAGGGGGAGAAATAATTTTTTTTTGGTTGAAACATTCATGTTTTTTTATTGTTTTAGTTCTTAGTCTTTTGTTTCCTTTAGAACTAAGCTCTACATAATCATGTGATAGTTAAGTTTGTTTCAACAAAAATGTTATATGTACTATTTTGTGATGCATTATCTTAGTAAAATTTATCTTTTACCATGTTTATGTTTCTTAAATATTTTGTCAAGTATTTATTGCTGTTATTTTTTTTAACAATAGGAGATAAATTTTAATATTTATATTTCTTATCATGCCAAACAAAAGGGAAGAAATAAAGAAATATATATTTCTCATTAATTTTATTTCTTACTCCTTAGAGTTATTATTTTTATGATATGCATAAATTTAAGGGATTGAATTTCAAACTATCACACACTTCACTTTATATTATTCTCTCAAACTCAAAATAAGTTTGTTAAAATCAAAAAGGGGGATATTATTGACCTTAGCAATGATCAATCTTGATTTTGATCTTAACAAACTTAATTTTGAGCATTTGATTTTGTTTTTTTAAGTGTGTATAAGTTAGGACTCAATTGGAAGTCAAAATGAAGTACATGATTGATGAAGTATGCTGATTCAACCTCTGAGATTCAAGAAGGCTTTTGACATCCTTAGAGTCTTATAATGAGAAAGTGATCCTCTTGAATTTTGAAGTAGACATCACAAGCTTTCTGAATTAAACTTACTTGTCAAAATTCGAGTTCATTTAGGACTGAAAATCTTCAGTTAAAATCAGCATATGTAGCTTTCATTTTAAGTTGCACAGCTCTTAGTATTTCAGCAATACCGTGAGCTACAGAAGTCCAAATGAGGTTATTCAAAATGATATGGAAAGCTAAGACAAATATTATGTTCTTTCATTTTTGTTTATTTATTTTTAAGTTTAGATTCTTGTTTGATAGCCCTATTCTTGAATTTTGAAGTAGACATCACAAGCTTTTCGAATTAGACTTACTTGTCAAAAACCAAGTTCATTGGGACTGAAAATCTTCAGTTAAAATCAGCACATGCAGCTTTCATTTTAAGTTGTACAGCTCTTAGTATTTCAGCAATATCTTGAGCTACAGAAGTCCAAATGAGGTTATTCAAAATGATATGGAAAGCTAAGACAAATATTATGTTCTTTTATTTTTGTTTATTTGTTTTTAAGTTTAGATTTTTGTTTGATAGCCCTATCCACCCCCCCTTTTCTTTATCTTTAGGGCATTTTCAGGATTCAATAACAAGAAATTAAAAGTGACAAAGAATATATTTTATGACAATATAATATTAAATTGACACAAATATCAAAATTTATTCATTACAACTTTTAACTTGTAACCAAAAAAAATCCATTATATTGATAATGGTGACAACTAAAATAATTTGTCACTTATAAACTGAAAATTTTAGTGACAATATTAAATAATATGTTTTTTACACTTGTCACAAAAATATTTTTTTATTACATTTAAAAATATTATCACAAAAAAGTTATGCTTTTAATTTTATAATAATAATTAATGACATTATTGTGACAAATTGTCACAAAATTTTAATATATTTGTGACAATTTAATGTGTTATCATATATCATTCAATGATAAATTAATAAATTAAGTATTGTGACATATCATAAAATTATTGTAACTTATATAATTTTTTTTGTGACAATTAATTTTGTGACCATAAAAATATTATAACTAATAAATGAATTTGTAGTAGTGGAAAGATAGTGAAATTGAGAGTCAAGCTCACTTGTGCTAGGGTTAAAGGAAATTCATCTTAAAATCGAGAAAAGAACAAAAAGAATGAGAGGTGGGAGGCGGCTGCAGTGTGAAGATGGGAGAGACCTACGGTCAGTTATGATAAGGTTCGCAACTAAAAAATGACCAAAATGGTAAGAGGAATGACACCGCTCTGGTGGCTGGATGGGGACGCAAAGGTCTTTTCCCCAAAACAACGTCGTTTTCTTCATTAGCTACTGCACACTATTTGCTGAAGAAAAAGACAGTGGCAACGGTGTGATTTGGCAAAAATTGAAAGGCGGAAACTAATAGCAAAATAAGGAAGGATCTGGTGGCAATTTTGAAATTAGCAATGAAATCAAGGGGCGATTCAATAATGCGAATGAAAAGTGAAATTGAGTTTCACTTTTATATATATAAATAGATTGTATGAAGAAAAACAGACAAAATTATAAAAATTCTTCACTTATTGTTATATAAAAATTAGATAATTTAGTTATTTATTAATACAATTAAATTAAATTAATTAAAACATAATTTTAATTTAATTAAAGATTTATTTTTTATTTTAATTAGGTTAACTATTATTTTATCTTTAATAAAAATTTAATTAATTAAAATATAATTTTAATTTAATTGAAAGTATGTTTTCCATTTTAATTAGATTAACTTCTATATTATTTCTAATAAAAATTAAATTAATTAAAATGTTAGTTGTAATTTTATTAAATATATATATTTTTCTATTTTAATTAGGGTATTTTATCTAATATAAATCAAATTAGATAATAGAATTTTATAAGCCTCACGAAATTAAATTTAATAATTAAACAATTGAAATCAAAATTAACAAATTTATAAAATAATTAAGTATAAAAAATATCAACATAAAAAAGTTAAAAGAATGTTGTATAATTATTTGAATAGATAATTTAAAAAGAACATAATAAATTATTATATTATAAGTCTATCAAGTTCGTAAAATTAGATTATTATTTAGATAAAAGTATCGAAAGAGTGTTATATAATTGTTCAAATAGAAAATTTATTAAATTATAATAAATTACAATGTTATAATGTGACTCTATCAAAATTGAAAAATTATATTGTCATTTAAGTTAAAAAAATACTCTTATCATTTTTAAAAACAACTTATTAAATTAAATTTTATTAAGTATTTAATTAAAATAAATTAAGAAATTTTTTTTTATTTTTCTTGCTTCTATAATTATATTTTTAAAATATAATAGATACTTTTTTGAAAATATTATTTCTGTTATATAAGAAAAGTAGTATAATTATTATTTATTATTATTTTTAAAAAAAATTTATTAAGAAAATAGTTAATAATTTCTTATTATCTTATAATTAATTATGGCCATAATATTTTTTTATATAAAAATCATACAATTATTTAAATAAAAAATTTATTGAAATCGTATGAATTATAATTATACTAAATTTGTAATATTAAATTGTTATATGAATAAATGACATGTTTATTTTTTAAAAAAAATATTTAATTAAATAATAATAATGATAACAATAATATTAAAGTATATATCTAATAATTTCTTTACTATTAGGTGTAAACAACTTTTTATTTATGTGCAAAACACACAATTATTGACTATATATATATATATATATATATATATATATAATTGGGGTGGCATATAGAGAGATTTTCTTATTCGACTAATTAAGATTTTATTCGCATAAAAAATACTTTAATTTAAATTTTAATTAAATTGTTGTAGAAAAATACATTGTTAAAAGTATTAAAAGTTCAATCTAAAATAATTTACAAATATAATCTTAAAATTACTGTCGGTTTCCTAACATGAATTTTAATTGAGACTTATAATTGAATTATATTTTAAAAGATATTCATATCAAAATAAAGGCTAAATACCTTTTTTAACCCTTGAACTTTATCCTTTTTGCCCATTTCACCCATTAACTTTAAAATTAATCAATAACACATATAAATTTCTATTTTTGACCAATTTTACCTCTAAAATTAATCTTTTTATTCCATTGAGCTCATAATTTGACAGGGTGGGCAACAACGTGAAATTCATGCTTTTTTTAGCACGTAAAGAAGGAAAAAAATTGCTAACACGCATATATGATTATATTTAAATAAAAAGCAAATACAATTTATAACTGAATCCATATATTTTTCTTCCCTTTTCATATCACCCCATTCAAACCACCACCATTTCCACCGTCACTCCATACAAGATTTAAACCACCATTATTCATCAACAAGGTGCCATTATTTCTACAATGAATACCACCATATTTCATACAATAACACTAAACTAAAGAAAAACTAATTAACATCAAAATTAACCTTGAAATTTTCAAAAAAAATAATAATAATTTCTTCTTAGGCATTTTATCAAACAAGTGATGAACAGAATGTAGACTTATATTGTTTTAGTTTCAATTGTTTTCCTTGTTACATTCCTCACAGCTTGGTTGTTATGGCCAATAATCACAAAAATGTTTGCAATGACAAATAATAATGAAGTAGCAGTACATATTGTTATGGGCTAAGCTTTACCTGTTCATCTCTCGCTCTCACATATGCTCAGGCTTTCTGCTTTTTAGCTTTTTCTCTTTTTTGTAGATCGATCCGAGGGAAACTCTGCAATCATGCTCAGCTCCTGCTTTCTGCTTTTTGCTTTCTGGTGATGATCTTCTCTCAAACTTATTCCCTTACAAGGAAATTGAGAATGACATTCTATGGGAAGTTGAAGGAAAGAGGGTAATGGCGTTCTATATTTACCAAACTGAACTCCATATATCAAATTATTATGCTATATTTACCGTTTCTCCATGCTCAAGTAAACTGGCAATGTAAGTATGGTCATGGCTAAAGGTGGACTCATATTTGGGCGCAAGGACAGAGGCTGCAACAGGAAACAATAAATGTCTCTTCTTATACAGGAGTGGCTTTTATTTTAGAAGCTTACGCTCTTTTTTCTTTGAATTGGAAACCTTTAATTCCTTACTTGCCAACTCTGCTTTCTTAGTTTAGTTTTGTTTCTCCAAATTAATTACCACCCTTTTAAGGTCCCCAAGTGACGGTCCATATTCAATCTTGTAATCTTCAATGCACCTTATCGCAAACCTCACAGCATCTAATTTCTTGTCTGCGGCCTCAATCTATCCTTTAAGTGAGTTGTCTATCTTTTTTATTTTCTTACAAGCAGTCTTTATACAAAAGCACAGGTTGGAACTCATTAACCATCTCAAATGCATACATAAGTCTAATGGCCTCAATGTGCTGCTTCTTTTTAATAAGATAAAAGCTACAAAAATCCATAAGAAGCTAAGAGCTGCAAAAATCCCAAAACCTCAAGAGAATGGTCAATAGCATCTACCTTCATCTTTGTCATCCAATTGAAAGAAAGTTTCATTGCTTCACTCTTTACATCAAGCCTAATTTTTTGTAATAGCTTCATTAATTGCTCTAACAAAAGAATGCAACTCCTCCTAACAACCTCCAATTTGAACTCTTTCTTCAAATAGGGAGGATAAAAACCTTGCATTGCATCTGTTTGGACCAAAATTAATTTTAGCTGATCCCCAAGAATTTGTAGGCCCAAGACTGAATAATGAATTAATTAATTCAATTTTATTAATTAATTAATCAGTTACAAGAAAGAGAAGTTAAGATGGAGTGGGTTTCTGAACGTGGGAGGTGGATCAGTTGGCAAGAAGGGAAACGGATAAAGAGAACCTACCTGCTATGGGGAAAGCTCTCAACACACACAGACATTAATAATAACATCAACCCACACAGACTAAACAATAATCAATCAATTAGCTTTTCTCTTTAGTTTTCTTGTATTTTCCAATTTCATTAAAAAGTTCTTGCTATTCTAGACAATTAATCATGGAATTTCTAGTTTTTCAATTTCAGTTCACTATGAATATTTCCATTTCCAATGCAACCTCTGTAAGCACCCAATTTCGGGATGACTAGTGTATGGATGCGACAGAAGACCCAATGATGAAAATAGACTGTGAAATTAGATTTATTGAATATGATTTATTGGTTTTGAACTAAATTTGTAAATTCTTTTTAGGATAGGACCTATTTTAATTTTTATTTATTTTCTTAAAATTAAATTTTCAAAAAATATAATAAAAAATAAATTTTTCAAAAAAAAAGTGGCCAAATGACCATAATTGGGCCAAAAGGTCCAAAGTGGCCACACATTTTGGCGCAAGGCCAAGAATGGCCAACAAGCCATACGACCATTTAATTCATGAATAAGTGAATTGGCCACTTTTGGCCTATTCATGATATTATTTGTTTGTTTTTGTTTCATTTTTTTCGTTATTTTTTATATTATTTTTTTATTTATTTGTTATTTATCCATAGATTTTGATTATTTTTTATTTTGATAAATATTTTATTTTATTAGATAATTGTGTGGATAAATTGATTTTTTTTAGATAAATAATAAAAAATAATTTATTTTATTTTATTTTTATCCTATAATCAGATTAGGGTTATATGGTTGTATCTATATATATACGTATTTTTCTTTTCACAGAGGAGGCAAGGGTTTTTTTATTTTCTTTTTTTCTCTATTTTACTAATTCTTAGCCGTCAACCAAAATAAACCCATTTTTCTTTAACTTTCACGTACTTTTTCAAGTTTTAGCCGTGAATCAGATCCAAATAAATTAAAATCACGACCAACATAACAAAAGCCACAGGCTTTCATCAACGGTGATCACCTTCTGAGGATAATCAATACTGCATCCATCAAATTAGTTCTTTCTACTCCTTTCTCTTTTTATTTATTTGATTATTTTTATTCTACTTAATTTTGATTTGATTTTTATTTTTATTTTTTAATTTACTAACCCTTATTTATTTTTGTGTTTATGATTATAGATAGGGTGATTTGAATCCACTGTGAAGAACAAAACCTATGAAGATCAATGAAATGTCATCGATTAAATTTTGTATTTGAACGTAGTTTTGGGATTTTTTATTCATTTAGTTTGTAATTTTATTTTGTATTTTTTTGGATTGTAATTAATTTTAATTTTGTTCTCAGTAAATCATTGTAATAGCCCCATTAGTGGGAATATAATTGAATCTTTATTTTTTTTACACTTTAAAATTAATTAGTAAATTAGGTTTATTTGGTAAATTTTAATTAAAATCAATGGTGGCCTTAGATTAATTTAGATTGTATGTAATTAAAATTATGGTTAGAAAAATCACATAACGTTTGTTTTTTATTTATTATTTTTTTATTTTTATTACTTAGGCTTGTTTTTTTAATTTTTATTTGTTTTGGGCCCCAAGCCCATGTGTAGGTCAACTCACTTAAAATAGGCTTTTAAAATTAAATTTAGATTTAATTAACTTTAAAATTAATTTAGGCCCATTAGGTTAATTTAGATTTTAGGCCCATTTTTAGTTAAATAAAATTAACTTAGACTTAGCTCAGCCCATTAATAAAGTCATCTTCATAATTTATAGACTTAGGATCATTTCATTTAATTAAAATTAATTAGAATTAAACCCACTAATTTATTTTTTTTCTTTTAAAATTTAATAGACTTAGGCCCACTTTTAGAATTAAATAGATTTAGGCTCACTAATTATCAAAATGTAGGCCCATTTTTAGTTCCATTTCACTTGTAAATAAAATATGTAGATTTAGTTAACTTAAATTAAAATCAAATGTAGTTTAGATTTAGGGACATTACACTTTGAATGCATTTGTTATGTGCTTTTTCATGGATTGGTTGTCTTAGGGTTAGATGGATATTCAATTAGGGTTTAATGAAATTGCATGTAATTAGGGAATAAGATAGTAATTAATAATATAATTCTAAATGAACACAAGACTAAAAGAAGTTGGTATTCCGTATCCAGAACTCCTGGTTGTGGTGCTAGCTTGTATTAGAGAATCAAGTTACCATCACTTTCGATTTGTCCTAGTTATTACCCTAGGTGGCGACTCCTCATCTCCACGCCTTGTCTTTATGACAATGGTTAGTGTGTTCCCTAGAGCCCTGAGCTCAAACAGTGCAGTTGTAATAAACTTGGACGCGCGCCAAACCCCGCCGTCTACAATATTGTCATTATCATCATACTTGTTCATCTTGCAAGCATAAATCTAAAAACCACATTTACTATAACATTCACATCTAACCTTAACTTTAGTATTAGTTGGAAAGTGTACCTGGTATCTGTGCTTAATTCCCCAATGTTTGCATACTTTTTTTAACTCATTTTTATTCCTATACAACATCCCAATGACAAAGTAAGGGTCATTAAAGTCTTTGTCAACATTAAAACTTGGAAATCTCTTTTTCTTTGACTTCTATCCCAGCTGTTCACATTCAAAATCTAAGGCACTAGACAGCTCCTCATCTGACTCATACTCTGATTCAATTTCATTATCTTGATACCTAACAGTTACAACTACCCCACCAGACCTAATTCCAGCCCCACCTCTTCTTGGTCTTCCACCTATATTACTTCGAATATGATCACTTAGTTGTTGTAGTTGTTGAACATGAGTAATAGGTTATTCAACATTATTGGATATATGCTCTTCAGTTTCTTTGTGCACCTGAGCCTCTACCTACACATCTTGTTCTGCCTTACCCCCTGCAACTGACTCATCTTGGTAAGCTCTGGCATTAGTACCATTCTTCAGTTTTCTAGTCTCTCTAAGAATGGATATCAGATCTTCATCCCCATTAATTATATCATACTCAGGATCAAGAAAGTTATTTAGTCTCTCTTCTTCAGACTGTTTAATGTCTGCTTCCCTAATAACATCATAATGAGCTTCTGCTTCTGCTGTTGGTTCAGTTGCATCTGCTCTTCTATTACCATCCATATCACCATCTTTTTCAGACTCATTAAATTCTTCCACAGGTGGTCCTTCCAGCAATAGCAAACCATCACCCAAGTACTTTTTTCCACCAACTTTGTTTGACCTAGCAGCATTAACTCCAGTCTTCCTAGCATTACCTTCATTGTCATTGTCATTATCTTTAAATATCTCTTCAATAACTACACTGTTGACCTTAACAGGATCGCATTCTTCTTCAACCTCTTCTTCATTTAAATGTCTGATATATACATCTATCTCTCCAACATCAGTAGCGCTTAAAGCCATTTCATATACAGAGGCATCATTTTATAAAAGTTTCTTACCTGAATTAAAGTCCTTATTTGGTTCTACCCAATAGAATTGGACTTCACCTTCAATACCTATATTTGATGCCCAAAGATCCAGTATAACCAAAGATATTGTGTCAATATCAAAATACTTATGCTCCACTTTGCCATCCAAATAGCCCCATTCACTAAATTCACCCCCAAAAGTGCAGGTTCACCCAAAATTCCTCTAAGTATGCTGGGTCTGTAAAAATAACATGTTTTAATGTCTATTTTCAATAAAAATAAAGGCTATTACTTTTTTTTTTCAACTCAACATACATTACTGTTGTTTTCTTTGCATTTCACCCACTAAATATATTCCCAATTAATATTTTATGTTATAAAAGTTAGGGTTTTACCACAATGTACAAGAAAATTACAATATTCAAATCAAAGTGTTCACCTTTACCTTTATTCGAAGTTAACATCTTCATATGTGGACCCCACAAAAGCTTCATTTTTGCATTGTCACCAACCTAGGACCACTTAACCTTTACCCCCTTTTCTGTAAAAGTTCAAGAAACCTACATCAGAGGTAGATCTTACCATAAATGCAACATGCATTGAAAAAAAAATTACTTTTCTTTCACATGCAAAAGATGAGAGCTTTCCACCTGCACATTAGTCTCTATACCCCTAGTCGCACAATGAAACAAAGAAAAGCTTAGATTAATGGAGACGTTGAGATGAGAGGGAAAAAATAAAAAATGGCACTGCAAAATCGATGAAAGAAATTGAGACAGAGCAGAGTTAAAGGTGAGATGGAGACGTTAGAAGAGGCTTGCAAGAGAGAGAGATGAGAGAGGGATGGGGAAGTGGGGAAAAAAGTAAAAAAATTGGTGACGTGGCATTTGATGACGTGCCATATAGTGACATGGCAGTTGCATCTAACGTGGGGCTAACATCTGACACATGGTTGGTCCACCGTGCCAATTTTTGGACACATCAGCTTACATCTCAGCACCACGTCAGCATCGTAGGTCATAAAACTGCTATGGACACTTGTTGAAAATTGAACCAAATCTTAGATAGTTTACCGTTACGTTTTGACATGTGAATACCATAGTGAAACATGAGCCAAAATCTGGGTACCGTGGGTGAAAATTATCTATTGCCATCTTTTTTTTTGGTGGGTTTACTCAGAATTGCCGCCAAATTCTGCTCCATTTAGCATGGTAATTTCTGTTTTAACACTTCTTATTTGACCCTTAACGGCCAATCATGGTACAACCAAAATCCTCTCCTTGATTTCCAGTTAACTTCTGAACTGAATTTCCTGCATTACTATAGGAACCCATGAATTTTGCATTACTATAAATCATTACAGTAAACAAACCAAACCAATATGCTCAAGATGGTACATGAAAAGAACAATAACATTTATATATTAGAAAAATATGTGAATCTTTTACGTTGTTTGGTCAAAAAACGATTAAGTATATGGAAAAAGAAAAATCTACAGAACTTTTTTTTTGTCATGTACATATAAATTAACATAAAGCATGTAGCATGCAGAATTTCGATCAGCTACTTATATATAGCACAACCACAACACACACATTGCAGAATTTCTATAGGTAATTTTGGCTTCTACTGCAGATGTGAAAGATGAAAACAAGTTACTAAAAGCGCATTGCAGTTCAAAGATAATGCTTATCAAGTGAGTCCATTGTGAACCAGAATTTCTCTCAATTCAATTTCAGAGATTGGTTTTGTTAATGGATCCCATTTGGCAACTAGCAGTGAAGACACTTGTCTCATGGTTGGTCGACATTGAGGATTAGCATTCAAGCATCCAAATGCTAGTTCTGCAACATGGATCACTCCTTCAGCAACTTTGTTTTGAGGGGTTGGCAAGCGCTGGTCAATTACATCCTTCAATGGTACTATTTGATTGCCAACCGAAGAAGACGATGCAGATGATAATGATGAAAAATATGAGATGAGATCCCCCGGATGTGTTCTCATTAGGATTTTGAGTGTCACCACACCAAAACTGTAGACATCACATTTTTCATTGACCATCATTGTGTAAGCCAACTCTATAAAAAAAAAGACTATAATTAACCATCATTATTCATCTTTAGAAACCATAATATTACTAAGGATATGCATATGAGAGGGCATAGCTCTATTTAATCAGTCACTACTAAGTAAAAGAAAATTATTCAGTGGCATGAATTAGCGATTATATTAATTTTGTACTAAATAGTAGAACACTCATAATAAACATAGCATAAAAATCCATAATTTTCATATGTAAGCACTTTATATAGCTGGCTGAATAATAAGTAGGTGAAAAGAATATGTGCACCTTGAGCTGTGTACCCAAATGTACCGGCAAATGAGGTCCAATTTGAAGAGTCAGACATGAGGAGCCTTGCTGTCCCAAAATCAAAAACATGTGCCTCAAACTTTGAATCCAATAGAACATTGTTGCTAGTAATGTCTCGATGAACAATTGGAGGAGTGCAGTCATGGTGCCTATACGATAATGCATTAGCAATTCATTTCACAACATTTAGCCTCTTGACCCAATCCAATTCTATGGCTTCTTCCTTGCTGCTCAGTATCCTTCTCAAACTTCCTCTTTCTATGAATTCGTATATCAAGAATGAATGTTTGGCATGTGAACAATACCCATGTAACTTCATAATGTTCCGGTGACAAAAATTTGTCAAGGTGCAAATCTCACTTTGAAATGCTTTCAAATCTGCTATCTGCTCACCATTATATGACTGGTGAAGTTTATTCACTGCAAGGACACGACCTGTTGGAAGCATGGCCTTGTAGACTGTTCCATATCCTTCAACACCAATGCAATACTTAGAGTTGAACTCCTCAATGGCCTCAACAATGTTTTCATATTGCAAATCTTGATCATGGCCCCATATTGCACAAATGTTTTCTCCATGTGGCTTTGCCCTTTTATTTCTACTTCGTATGCAAAGAATGAAGAAACCTCCAGCCAAGATAATGAATAGAAATAAACTGTCGAAGAGAAGAAGAATCCAAATCTCTATGTCAATGTCCTTTCCCGGGGACACACATGGCTTTAAATTGGTATTATTGCCACATAGGTCTTTGTTGTTTCTTAGTGCTTCGAATGGAGCTTCATGAAATTTTTAAAAATTTTTAAAATGTTTATTTTAAAATTATTTAATTGAAATTAAATAGAAAATATTTACATAATTATTGAAAAATAAATTCATATGTGATAAATTCTATATTAATTAATGACTATTGTTTTACTCCATCCATTCTATTTCAATTGACGTTTAAGAGAATAGAATTTATTTTACTCCAATTGACATTTTTATATTATCAATAAAAAATAAAAAAAAAATTTCAACTGTACCCATATCTTATTTTTAGAGTAAATTTAAATACTCCTCATGGAGTATTTAATTCATAACTTTTAATTTTTCTAAAAAAGGGTAATATACTCATTTATATATATAATTATACCTATTAAATAGAATTTTTAATATGTGTGACAAAAGCTTAAATGTCAATAGGAATGAAACGGAGGGAGTAATAAATTTTAAAACATTATATATAATCAGTCTATGCTTTAATTAGAATTTAGTTGGAAAATATTTTGTTGCACTTCACCATCTCATCTCATCCATTCATTAATTTTTATTTTAAATTTATACATTAATTATTTTGGATAGTTGTTATATTTTATGTATTTGTTCTGCTTCATAAACATGTATTTATATTTTATCCACTTGATAGAAATTAGGATATTCTACCGTTATTTTATTTTTAGATATTTTACTTTTATTTTTTTGTGTTTATCATCACAAGATGAGGATGTTTTTCATTATTCAATAATGATTATAAATAAAGTAAATTTTACTTTGTAAAAAATAAAGTAATCATAGAATGCATCTAAATTATAAATTAATTTTTTTTAAAAAAATTAAATTATTATTATTTAATAATTCTTTAAGCCATTTGATTTTAGTACTAAAATATATGATAAAAAAATTATATGAAATATAATTTAGAAGAAATTATATGAAATTATTGTTTTAATTTTATTTCCTATATTTTTAATTATAATAAATTTATTTTTATAAGATGAATAAAACTATATTAAATAAATAAAATATAGAAAGTCATTTTTAGAGTTTGTTTGGTTTATATATAATAAGAGTGGGAACTTAAAATTGAAATGAATAATTTTGATTCACAATGTTTATTTCGCTAAATTTTATATTGGAAAGCGAATGAGATTCTTTATCAATGGTAATCACTCATTCCTCTTAAACTCTATTTCATTCTCACCGAATGAAGTCAAATTAATTATAAATTAGTTAAATATTTAAATATTTTTATATATTATTAAAATTTATAAAATAAAATATATAAATTAACAAAAATAATTATTAAAATATTTTAACAAAGAACATTAATTACAATAATTTTTATAATAATTTTAAAAAGTTATAATAGTAATGAAAATATTTAGGTAAATATTAATAAAAAATTTTAAAAATAAATCTTTATGACAAATAATTATGATACTAATAAGATTTTTATAATAATAATAATAATTAAATAAATAAAATTAAAGAAAACTATGAAATAATTAAAAAAAAAAGGATGTTTTGGTTAGAATAAAAAACATAATTTTTAATGGAAAGAAAAAATAATGTTTTAAATATAATAAAATAAGAATGTTTTACATAAAATAGAACATGTGTATTTTAAAATAAGATTTTTATATTCTTTTATGGAAAAATATTGTGAATTTTAATAACTCAACTCATAACCTTTAAAAATACTATCTAATAAAAGAACTAAGCAAATATGAATATTTATTTTCATTTTCTATTTTTTTATAATAAACTATAAATTAATAAAATATTTATATAATTGTCACGACCCGAACCGAAGGTTCGTGACTGGCACTAGGGATTGGGGATACATAAGGTAACTGAATCCCGTAGCAAGCTTTAAAATTTTTTTTCACGGAATTAAAACAATACACTTAACAATAAAATAATAAATGCACAATATTATAAAAACATAAAATAATATTCTTTAAATACAATATTTCAATTTAGACATAATATTCAAATACAATACAGAATACTTGTAATACAAATCTGAAATTTAACTACTGCGGTATCTATAATTTAATTACACAGTACACAATCTAAATTAACATACTCAATGCTGCCGGTGAAGAACGAACTCGGCGTAAAGGAGGAATACTAATAGATTGACTGTGAGATTCTGAAAAAAAAAAAAAATTGAGGGGAATTAGACCTCACTGAGTGAATTAATTTTATAAAATGCATGCTGGTTTTAAAAACTAGTTATTAAAATTCTTTCTAAAATAAAATAGAATAAAATAATTATAATTATTAAAATCATTTACTTTTCTCGATAATATTATATCGAGTCTCTTTAAAATTTCTTAAATCAATTTAATATGAAATCTTGTATAAAACATTTAAAATATTTATTTTCGTGGAAAACTAGTAGAACTCTAAATCATTATTTTAATAGTCTTTCGGCTCTCTTAATCCAAGTGAATATCGTCCCGAGAGCAAAGCATCAACCGAGTTACTACCACAGTCATTTCACTTATTCCATATTGGATGTCCCAAGAGCAAAGCCTCAATCGAGTTACATCCCTTTTCCCTATCATTACCGGTCCGAGAGCAATGCATCAACCGAGCTCAATTATATACATATATATCGTATACTAGATATTATCCATGCGCACGTGGTCCTAGTGATACCCACTAGATAACACGTTCTACCATTATCTCCAAATCAAATTTGGATTATAAATATTTAAATCAAGTAAATAATTAATTCATAAAAAGAATGAATAAATAAATAATCATATCTTTTTAAACATGCAATATTTTTAATTACTAGAAAATTTTATTTAAACACATACAACATACATCTTATAAAATCAACTCACAGGTGGAGCGTGTTGGACGATGCGTTCTTTGCTGCCCTGGTGCTACTACTCGTGCCCCGGAGTTCTGTAAAATAAATAATATTTATTTAAAATATGCTTGTAAAATAATTAAATGAATTCATGAAATGAAGGAATGACGAAACTGACTC
>CATIWM010358304.1:0-30280 GCA_949671775.1 Mallotus repandus
ACAATTGCATCAATTGCACTAGAATTGTGTCAGGTGGGTCAGCAGGAGGTCGTCCTCAGTTTTTCTTGAGCGTCATATACTTAGTAAACTTTCATATCTTGTATTAAGGCTAGAGCATTGTATAGGTATAATATAAAGAAAGATGTGAACTGCTTGAAGCTATGTGTTTGTTAGTGTGTGATATGGGTTACATATGTAAATTTGTGAGTTAAAAATTTGACATAAATAATTATGTTATGTGTTAGTCACATGCATACAATGTATGTTTGACATCCTTAACAGGAGTCACAAGTTTGATGTGACTATTAACTGAAGTGGCTCTATGACTGGATCATGTGAGATTATATGTAAGGTGGGGTGTAAATGGCAAAAATGGTGTTTATGTGAAATAAACCAATTCCATCTTAATTAACAGACTTTAACCGACAGAGGTATTTTTAAAATCATATAGGACTTAATTGCTGAGGAATTTTCTTTTAGAACTTAATTGTTAAAAATGTATAACCTATAGAAATGAAAATGTTAATTGTCCCTAAATTTAAATTTTTGTGCTTAAAATTTTAACAAATAATATAAGATTAATGGAAGTTTTAAAGCTAAGTGGTTAAAGGCTTTAGTTGATCGTATTATTGCCAAAATGGAGAATTAGAAGTGATGTACTCTTTCTATGGCAAGGAGGCTTGCTCTTATTAAGACCTCTATTTATGGTTCCTTTTTGCACATTTTTATGATTTATAAATGGTCGAACTTGTTGTTGAAGCGTATGGAAAGAGTAATTCATAATTTCCATTGGACTGGGTTAGTTTTTCAAAACAATTGGTCTCGGTTAAATGGGATGTTTGTTGTAAGCTGTTTGATAAGGAAGGTATTGGTTTAAAATGTCTTCACTACAGGAACAAGGCTCTCCTTGGTAGAGTGGCATGGAAGTTTTGCAGTCAATATCACTTCATCTACAATTTCTTGCATTAAAGATATTTTTCTAAAGCTAGTGTTCCGAAGAGCACTCACTTCTTTTCTTCTATTTAGCCTCTAATAAATCGGCTTTAATGGATTTCAAGGAGACTTCTCAATGGTTTCCCACTTCAACCTCTAAATTAAATTTTTGGAAAGATAGGTTATGTGATTACAGGCAGACTTGGTATTATATTAGCTTTTTGGGGATCTCTGAATACTTCTATCAAAGATATGTATTGGGATAACTCTTTGTAAATTCCAGACATGTTTGATGAAGCCTTTCCTGACACTATTTAAAAAATTCTTAATGTTTATCCTTTTCAGTTTGACAAGGACTATTTTATTTGGCAGCACTCTCTGAATAGTTCTTGTTCATGTAAATGGACATATGAATTTTATAGAGACAACGCTGCTAAAGTTGTCTAGGGTAAATTTTTATGGTGACGTTATCTTCCTACATCACATTCCTTCTTATGTTTGCGAATGCTTCTTAATTGCATGCCGACTGATGAAGTTTTGCAATGTAAAGGTCTTCAAATCATTTCATGTTGCAATCTCAACTCAATTGGTGTGGATAGCATTGATCATCTTTTCATCTTGTGTCTATATGCTTCAGTTGTATGGTCTTTTTTACAAGACTTATTTTAGTTACAGTTTCCTATTTCAGGTTCGGCTTTGCATATTTTTAAAATTGCTAAGAAGGTTAGATTTTCCTCTCAACTCTCTTGCCTTTGGAATATTGGGTTTGTTTCTACAGTTTGGTTAGTTAGGAATGCAAGGAATAAAGCTACGTTTCAGAATTCCTTTATGCCTATTAATGTCTACTTTCGCTCCCTGTGCAAATTTATCAAAGAGACCAAGCTTTTTAAGTCTGGTCACATGCATAATTCGGTGGCTGATTTCTTGGTCCTTCAATGCCTTCATGTGTCAGGAATTTTAAAGCTGATTAAACAATTCGTTCAGTTTACTAGTTTCCTCTGTCTTTGGGTAGGTATAAGGTCAACTCAGACAGTGCTACTAAGGGTTGCCCAAGTTTATGTTAGTATAGGTGGTATGCCCTAGAGGCCAATTACATATTTTGACATTGTAAATTATCCCAAATGGCAATAAAGAATATTCTTTTATCTATAGTGTTTATTTAATTGAATATTTATCCATTAGCATAATGTTAAATAAATTTATTATCAAGAGTTGATAATATGAGTGACAAATTTATTTAGTATATATGTTATAAGATGTTCATACTCAATAAATTAATATTTGGATAATATTAATTTGACTATCACCTCTGTCTATTTTCCTTGATTAGTATGTGATACTAATATTAGGAGGTAGTGAGTCTCATGCTACTTGATATGAGATATTAAAATAGACATGTGGATATTCATGTGATGGGTGAATCAAACAGTGACGTTAGATTTGTGATCGCGAGGATATTCACTTATAGTCAACGATCACAATCTAGGTCATTATAGTGCATATAGTCATTTGACCTAAGGTGACACGGCCATCCATATTTAAGTGGTTACGGTTTGTTACCGCTTACATACTTGTGTTAATCACACATAAGTATATGGCATGTGGTGGCTCTAGTCGATTAAATGTAGGGATGAGTGTTCAACCAAGATGGGATTCATTGTCTGGAGTGAACCGAGATAAGATCCTAGGCTATCTCCATTTATTCTTGATGAATAAGTTCCTGGCCAGGACAAACATAACACAGTTTGAAAGAGTTTCAGTGCTAGAAAAGTATTTCTAGTGTTTGTTATGTTTTATCAAGAATTGAAACTTGAGATGAGGTCATATGATACAACTATTAGAGTTTGACTAAACCTTAACTCTAGGCTATATCAGGATCTTCTAATGAATGTATTTTAGTGCACGATACTTATGACTAACAGGTTTGTGTGAATCTATATATGCATTCATTTTAAATTGGGTAGTTGTGATATCGATGGTAGGGGTCACTCACAACTTATGAGAACTAAATGTATATAATTGGAATTTTCACATTTAGATATGAAAGGAGTTTCAAATAGTCAAGTGTTGATATTATCTTCTCATTGCCAATTAGACATGAACCTAGTAAGTCACACCTAAAAGAGTTTCACCAAATCACCATTAATATTAATATAATTATTGATTAAAGAGTTTAATCAATTAATTAAGGTTAATGGAATTGGATTTATATTTTAAGCAATGATTCTTGCATATCATGAAATCTAATTCAAGTAAGGGTTTAATTATTAATTTATATTTAATTAATATGAGATATTAATTAAAGTATTAAATTAATAATAAATATTGTTTCTAATTGGACGCCTAGGCCCAAAAGGGTTTTAGACCAAAGATTAATCCAAAATGTTGAGAAAGCCCATGGACCTAATCTAAGCCCATTTGTGAGGTGGATTGGGCTTGGGCCAGTGGCGAATCTAGAAATATTAGTTAGTGGGGGCAATTTTTATATGGAAAAAATTATACATCCAAACTCACAAAAACACACACATATATATAAAGTCTAACATTAAATGAACAAAAAAATATAAAGTCTAACATTAAATACTCATGGAATTTTTTAAAAACTACAGTTGTGCTCGACGTGGTTTCATATTATGATATTGTTGTATGATCTTTTCATTATCTATGCTATCTAACACATCTTTTTCTATATAAGTAACCATACAATCATCTCCTATACGGTTGCATAGCTTGTTCTTTATGATGTTCATAGCTAAAAAACTTCTTTCCACACTTGCAGTTGCAACTGGTAAAATCAAAGCTAACTTCAAAAGTAGATACACCAATGGATAAACAATATGCTTCATAGTATCTACTAATTTTTTAGAGAGATCACTAATCCCTTTTAGTTCTAAAAATCTACTATCTGACCGCACATCAACTATATAGTTCTCAAGTTGACAATCAAGTGCCATCAACTTCATTGAAGAAAATTCACTTGGATAAAGCTGAGCAAGTTGGATCCATTTTTTCTTATTAAAGAGATAAATGACTCTCGAGGGCTCAAGCATGCAACACAAAGTAATAACTCAGTGTTTACCTCCGTGAAGCGATTATTAAGCTCTTGAAGCTGTATATCAATCACTTGATAAAATATTTCAACTTGAAAGTGATGCAAGTTTGTAACTTATGCACCTTTATGCCTTGATCTCCCTTGAGGAACAAACATGACATCCACATTTGGAGTGAAAATATTATGTGACTAACAAAATAAGAAAACCTCTTCAAGCAAAGAATCCCATTATCTCTCATTGCTTGTAACCGTTGCTTGCACACTACAACTAATGCCGTTGCATTTATAATATGTTGATCCTTCCGTTGTAATGCCTAAGACAAATCATTAGTAATTCCCAATATATATTTTTCATTAAGTTTAAGCTGAAGACAAAATCAAATAATTGTATAGAATTTAATAATGCACATGCTTCAGCTCGTCGCTCTGAAGTCAACCCATTATCTTCCATAATTTCAAGCACATCAATGATGGAAGAAAACATATCAACCAACCGAAGTAATGAATTATAGTGTGAACCCTAACGAGTTTCTCCTGCTTTTTTCAAAGAAGTCTCTTGATTTAACACACGCCCAGTAGAAATTTCACCATTTTCTATTGCTTCCAAAATCATACTAACTTGTTTTTCTCAAAGAGAATCTTGACATTTACATGAACCTCCAACCATATCTGACAAGTTAGTGACCAAAGTAAAGAGCAAAGCAATTTCTACATGTTTCTTAGCAACAGCTACAAGTGCCAATTGAAGTTGGTGCGCAAAACAATGAACATAAAAAGCACATCCATTCTCTCTTAGAATTAAACTTTTAAGGCCATTAAATTCACCTTGCATGTTGCTAGCCCCATCATAACCTTGGCCACATATTCTAGATAAACTCAATCCATGTTTAACAAATAAAGATTCCAATGTTGTTTTCAATGAAACAACAGTTGTAGTAGAAACATGAACAAGACTAAGAAATCGTTCAACAACACATCCTTTCTTGTCTACAAAATGTAAAACAACTGCCATTTGCTCTTTAACTGATATGTCTCTAGATTCATCAATCAATACAGCAAAAATATCACCTCCAAGTTCATCAATAATAGCACGAGTAGTCTCATAGCAATTGCACTAGCAATATCTTTTTGGATTTCAGGAGCAACTAATTTCAAATTTCTAGGAGTAGTTTCAAACACTTTACTCAGAGATTCATTATGAGTAACATGAAACTTTACTAATTCACAAAAATTTCTTGGTTTCAATGAAAACTCAGATTCCCTATGACCCCAAAAAGCCAACCCTTAGCGTAAAAGAAATCGAGCACAATCAATTACTATAGTTAATTGTGTAGGATATTCTTGTTTAACTTAATCAGACAGATAATTTATAGCAACTTCAATATGTTGCTTTTGATTCAATAATGCTTGACAATTCATATAAGATTGATTATGGATGCTATAAGGACTAACACTAACATGAGCTTGTAATATATCCTTCTTTTTCCAATTTGGAAATCCCTCAGTAATAAAAGAATCACCACCCCCTTTCTTTCCAAACTCAGGTTTCATCAAATAACAACATAAACAATAAACTACATATTTGATATGTTATACTCCAACCAATTACCAAACTCATTAAACCAAGAAGGATTGAACCTACCAAAATTCTTACCAAATTGTGTTTGCGAAAACTTATGCTCTCAGGGCTGACAAGGACCTTTTAATTAATAAGCTCTTTGAATTTCATCTCTAACATTAGGATGATATTCTGAAATTTTTGGTCGTTGACCAAGATCTATTGGGAGATTTTTCAAATCAAGTTCTAAAAATTCATGTGCTTGCTTTTTTCCACCATCATTAGATATTTAAGAGGAAGAAGATTGATCAGGTGGTAATTTTCTCTTAAAAAATTTATCCATCCTATAATGAAAATAAAAATAATGTAATTACTAGACTATATATATTTCAATCTAATTTTTTTAATTACATATAAACACCCACAAGAGATATATAAATACAACAGTTTGAGAATAGCTTATGAAGAATTAATACTAACTTGATTAAAAAGACAAAGAGTAATGACTTAAAGTAAAAAGTTGAAAGGAATTGAATAGAAAAAAAAGTGTCGGTGTTGTCTTTTTTTTTTGTAAAGCAATGTTTTTTTTATGAAGTTGTTCTTTTAAAGTTGTAAAAGTGAAAAATTAGGTTTTGTTTTTATTTTAAGGAAGAGTTGTAAACCTTAAAAAAGCAATTTAGGTGGAGGCAACAAGTTAAAATACTAATAAAATACGACACATATAAACCAATCATAAAAGGGCTTAATACATTTGCCATTAGCTTGGGCCAAGTGTTGGCCCAATTACCAAGCCCAAGTCCATATATAAAATATGTAGTCAAAATTGGCTTATTAGGCATATATTATCTTTTAACTGTATATTTTTTCCTATTGGCAACAAATAAGGATTAGGTTGCATGGTTAAGTGTGAGGATGTATGTAGACATAATACATGTGATGTATTAATTCTCTACATAATTCTTTATGCTTTACATAATTATACAAGTTGTATACTTATCATGACAACTTGTATACTTATGATGTAAAAGGTGACATCATAAGGTTTTGCTTTCTCTACTTATATATACATAACCTAAGAAATGTTTGTAAGGTTAAATAGTTTAGAAACTCATCACAAAATAAAAACGACATACACACACCATAAACCCTAAGTGTTCTTACAAGGAGATTAAATTAGTGCAAGTTTTATGAGGGTCATTAAAGAGGCTACTTGCAACTAATTAAATCAAAGCAATAATTAGATTTGGTGGAGCTTTGGTATTTCAAGCTAGAGGCCTAACATTTGAGAGGCTAGAACAATTGATTTAAATGTTGCACCTAAAGCATCCAAAGCTTATAGATAACTATTGTGGTCTACATTAAACTTAGGAGTTTGTAAGTGTCCTTAAACTTGGAGTTCCTAGGTTGATGTATGTATTTATTGCTTGCTATTTAGCTATATGTAAATTGAAAAATGGATCTATGGGAATGGAATTCTTTATATCATGAAGGGTTATGCAAGTAAAATTTTTTGAAATTTTACCCTATTTAAGGCTTGTGCTCACCACACTTGTAAGTTGCATCACTGATTCCTTCAAGTGGTATCAGAGCCCCCTTTTTGAACTTTACACATACTAAAGATGTGTTAAAATTGGCTTAAAAAATGGTTCTTGGGTGTTCCCAATTGGGAGGAGGTGCATCCCGATTATGAGGAGCTTGTTCGTGCAAATTGTGGCCTTGGAAAAAATAGATCCCGAGCTATGTCCCTATTAGGACATCGCCTGGGACATCAACCAGGACTAGATAAACATAATCTTCTAGAAAAAATCCTAGGTCATGTCCCAATCGGGACATCACCCGGGACATTATGAACATGTCTTTACGTGTTTGTACGCTTTGCAAACCAATTTTAACATGCAAGAGTTGCATTTTATTTAATTTTTGCATGTCATACACATAAGGAATGACCATGGACTTAGTTTACATCCTAAATTTTGTAATAATGATTAATTTTATTATTTGGTATGTAATTAAATGTTAATTACATAGAATTAGGATGTAATTTTTACCTTGGTATGCCAAGGATTGAATGTAAATCACAAGAGTTGTGGCATAGAGCTTGAAGTGTTCAAGTTGGAGACCTATGAAGATGATGACAGGAGGCCCACTTTGTAACTTATTCTAAGAGTTAGAATAGGCTTAGGAAAAGCCCATGATCACTCTTTATTTGTGTCCATCTTGCATGTTCTATGTATATATGTGATATATATGTTGTAACATGCTATATATGTTTGATGCCATGCAGTATATGTATGTGATATATGTATAATTGACTAATGGGCAAAGTGAGACCTTAATTAAAGAACCAAAAATCTTCCAAACTAAATTTAGGTCTAGGCTCTCCATTGGAGAAATAACTTTCATGATTTTAGGATTATGTGCATCGGCTATGGATATATACGGGTGTACATAAGGCCTAAGAGATTCATGTAGTGTTATTGTTAAACATGAGATGTTGTGGGTGTATGGATACACTATGGCCAAGAATGGCAAATATGAGTACCTGAGGTTTGTAGCATCCAAATCCATACATTTCACTGATCTAATGGTGTGGACCTAACTAATGCCAAAGGCCAAGAACGACAATGTGAACCTGAGGCCCGTAATATTAGGAGCCGGATTGATGGAACCTCACATAAGATGCGATGGATAAGAGTTATCCACTTAATAAGAACTAATATTCCAAGAATGGCAATGTGTACCTGAGGGATATTAGTGACTAACTAAGAACTCCATCACCCATATAAATCCATCCAACAAGAGATTTTTGTTTCCTCCTTTGGAAGTGTAGGATTCGCCAAGTTAGTGGGAGGCCATTATGATTAAAGACTAAATCTAATGGTAATAATAACAATATCATATAACTAATTAATCTTGTTACCTTTACATAAACATGAGACCATCAAACCTACTTTCAATCATACTCAACCAACATAGGCTCACGGGCCCTAATTTCATAGATTAGCTAAGGAACCTAAAAGTTGTTTTAGCTTCCGAAAAGATTCTATATGTATTAGAACAATGCCCACCTGATCTACTTCCCCAAAATGCTTCCCAAGCAGAGCGTGACACTCTAAAAAATTGGAAAAATGATGATATGCAAGCACATTGCATAATGTGGGCTTCTATGAGCACCAAAATCCATCGGTAACATAAGAAGTTCACAAGTGCAAAAGAAATCCTACTTCACCTACAAGAGTTGTTTGGTGAACATAGTAGGACCACTGATACAAGATATCAAAGCAATTTTTTCACACTAAGATGAAGGAGGGTGAGGATGTAGGAGTCCATGTAAACTTCATGATTAGAGTTATCGAGGAGCTAGAAAGTCTAGACTTTACTATGGACTTCCACCTCTAAGTGGTTTTGACTCTTCAATCCCATCTTGAATCTTTTGGGCAAACCATTGCCAATTTCCATATGAACAAAATAGAGAGTACTCTTGCAGAACTTTTGAACATGCTTGTGACAGCCCAAAAGGCTATCTGAGGGAATAAAGGGAAGGAGGTTGCACTTATTGCATCTTCTAGTGGGACTAAAAAGAAAGACAATAAGAAGAAGAAAGGCAAGACAAGTGTTGTCAAGCCTACGGGTGGTATAGCCAAGAATAAGGGAAAAGCAATTGTGAGGGAAGAGTAAGGTAAAGGAAAGTGTTTCCATTTCCAAGGTGAAGGACATTGGAAGAGGAATTGTCCTAAGTTCCTTGAGTCTCTCAAGACAAAGGGAAAAGGCAAGCAAGGAGAAGGTGAGACTTTCTCTGATTTAATTGCTTCTAAATGTTCTAAGAGCTCATCTAATACATGGGTATTGGATACCGATGCTAGTTCTCACATTTGTTCATCCTTGCAGGATCTAGCAAATGAGAGAAGGTTGAGGCCTAATGAAGTGACCTTAAAGCTTGGAAATGGTGCAAGTGTTGCAGCCAAGGCTATAGGATCCACTTTTATTGATTTATATAATCATATTTTGTTATTGTATATACTTAATGCCTATAAAAACATTGTCTCTATTTCTAGTTTAACTAAAAAAGGTTATAAATTTCATTTTAAAAGAGAAGTTTGTAACATTTACTTTGGAAGTGAAATAGTAGGTATGGGTTATTTAATACATGGTTTATATTATGCTAATAATATGTCCAATAACAATGAGCCTCAAATTAATGTGAGTGATGCAAATGCAATGCTAATTGAAAATGCCTCTAACTCCAAATATCTATAGCACTTGAGATTATGTCAGATTGCAGAAGATATGATCAATAAGTTAGAAAGGATGGGAATTTTGAGCAATCTTGAATTTGCATCTAATATGACTTGTGAGGCTTGTCTTCAAGGCAAGATGACTATATCACTATTTGTAGGACAAATGGCAAAAGCCAAGGATATGTTGGAGATCATACATAGTGATGTATGTGGACCATTTTCTGAAATGGCTAGAGGTGGTTTCTACTATTTTATAACCTTTGTAGATGATCTATCAAGGTATGGGCACTTATATCTTATGAAGCACAAAAGTGAATCCTTTGAAAAGTTCAAGGAATTCAAAGCCCAAGTAGAGAACCAAACTGGGAAAAGTATTAAAACTCTAAGATCATATTGAGGAGGTGAATACTTAAGTATCGAGTTTATTGAATTCCTTAAGGAATATGACATTGCATCACAACTCACACCACCTGGAACACCATAATTAAATGGTGTATCCGAGAGACAAATACTACTTTATTGGATATGATATGTTCTATGATGAGCTACACTTGTCTATCTATTTCACTTTGGGGTTATGCACTCCAAACAACCTCTTATATCTTTAATCGTGTAAATCTGTTTCTACTACACCATATGAGATATGGCATGGTAGAGCACCATGTCTTAAACATGTTAAGATTTGGGGATGTCCATCCTTTATTAAAAGGCTAAAATCAGACAAGTTTAATGTAAAATCGATTAAAGCAAGGTTTTTTGGATGTCCTAAAGATAGTTTAGGATACTGCTTTTATCTTCCTGTTGAACAAGTTATTTTTATAAGCAGAGATGTTATTTTCCTTGAGAAAGAGTTTCTTAAGGAAGGTGGCAAAGGAAGGAAGATAATGTTAGATGAGGAGTCATCTAAAGAAGCCTAACAAATTGATCAAATGGATCTTGATCAACTCAAAGAGCCTCTTCTAATTAAGAATATTGTCAATTTTCGTGAGTGATCCAAGAAAATTTTATCGAGCCAAGCTTGAGCTAGTCGACCCGGGGCCTCCCGGGGGTAATCATTAAAAGAGGGAAAAGACAAATCCTACCATTAAGTGTGGTCATCCTAACATTGATCACATTTTTGTAATTTTTATGATTACCGCGATCAACAGCTCGAAGAATTCGAGAAAAAGATAAGAAGGCTTGGGTTGTACGCGCACTCTTGATTCATGAGGGAAGTGTAGGGCTTCTTGGGTAAGGCTAGACCCTATTATTTCAATTGCACATACATCGAGTTTTGTAAGCACGGGAGTAGTGACCCCTATATTGCTTGCTAACTCGGCATGCTACGTTTGATGCGACACTGGCTTCATATATATATTGGTTTGGTTTTCTTATGACTGACTCCTAGAAGGTCTAGTAGGATATCTCATCCTCCTAAGAGATATGGTTTTCTTCATTATATATAAGAGTTGTATGTTAATGAAGAAAGCATTCATGTTGATGATCCTACTACATATGAAGAACCTTTAAGTGATAAAGATTCTTCAAAATGGCTTGATTCCATGTATGCAAACCAAGTCTGGACACTTGTTGATCCTCCTAAGGGTATTATTCCTATTGGGTGTAAATGGATCTTCAAGAGAAAGATTGGTGCAGATGGGAAGGTTAAGACTTATAAAGCTAGGCTTGTAGCAAAAGCGGAAGGCAAGAGGCCGACTATAAGGAAACCTTTTCGCCACTAGCTATGCTTAAATTCATTCGGATTCTTCTAGCTATAACAACACACTATGATTATGAGGTTTCGCAAATGGGTGTCAATACCACCTTCCTTAATGGTTATATTAAGGAAGACATTTTCATGGAGCAACCCAAGGGTTTTGAATCTGAGATAGCTCAAAAGTGTGTAAGCTTAATAGATCTATTTATGGTCTAAAGCAAACTTCAAGGAGTTAGAATCATTGTTTTGATGAGGCTATTAATTCTTATGGATTAGTCAAGAATGATGATGAGCCATGTGTTTACAAGAAGGTTAGTGGGAGCTAACTCACTTTCTTAGTCTTGTATGTGGATGATGTTCTACTAATTGGAAATGATGTCGGTATGATGAATTCTGTGAAACTATGGCTATCTATAACCTTCTCAATGAAGGACTTAAGGGAGGCAACCTATATTCTCAGGATTTGAGTCTATAGAGATAGATCAAAGAGCATGATAGGTTTATCCCAAAGTCTTTACTTGCAAAAGGTGTTGAAGAGGTTCAACATGCATCATTCCAAAAGAGGATTGTTACTATTTAGTCATGGTATCCATTAATCCAAGGGTATATCACTTAAAACACCCGAGGAAATGGAACAAATGGCCAAAGTTCCTTATACTTTAGCTATAGGAGGCTTGATATATGCTATGTTGGGTACTAGGCGTAATATTGCCTATGTTATTAGTGTGACTAGCAGGTTTTAATCCAATCCAGGTTTAGAACATTGGATAGCTATTAAGGCAATCTTTAAGTACATGAGAAGGACAAAAGATTTAGTCTTAACTTATGGAGAAGGTGATCTACAGATAGATGGTTTTACAGATTTTGATTTTCAATCAGATGTGGATGATAGAAAGTTTATCTTTAGGTTTGTTTTTATTTGTAATGGAGTAGCAGTAAGCTAGAAGAGTTCCAAACAAAGTGTCACTACTAATTCCATTACAGAAGCCGAGTATATAGTCGCATCGAATGCTGCTAAAGAAGATGTTTGGATTAAAAAATTCATTATTGAACTAGGAGTTGTTCCTTCTACTGAGTCCCTGATTCCTCTCTATTGCAGCAACAATGGAATTATTACTTTGACAAAGGAACCAAGGTCTCACCAGATATCCAAACACATAGAAAGGCGCTTTCATATTATCAGAGAACTTGTTGGAAAAGCCGATATCATCGTGCAAAAGGTAGCTTCAGTTGATAATGTCGCTGATCCACTTACTAAAGCATTAACACAACTACAGCTTAATCGAAATCTTGAGAAGACGGGTCTAAGATACCGTAGTGATTGGCTCTAGTGCAAGTGGGAGATTGTTAGTATAGGTGGTATGCCTTAGAGACCAATCATATAATTTGACATTGTAAATTATCCCAAATGGCAATAAAGAATATTCTTTTATCTAAAGTGTTTATTTAATTGAATATTTATCCATTAGCATAATGTTAAATAAATTTATTATCAAGAGTTGATAATATAAGTTGATAATATAAGTGACAAATTTATTTAGTACATATGCTATAAAATGTTTATAGTCAATAAATTAATATTTGGGTAATATTAATTTGACTATCTCCTCTATCTATTTTTCTTGATCAGTATATGATACTAATAGTGGAAGGTAGTGAGTCTCATGCTATTTGATATAAGATATCGGGATAGACATGTGGATACTCATATGATCGGTGCATCGAACAGTGACGTTGGATTTGTGATCGCAAGGATATTCACTTATAGTCAACAATCATAATATAGTTCATAATAGTGCATATAGTCTATTGACCTTAAATGGTTAATTAAATCTTTGTATTTTGATCTTTGACAAATAATTTAATTAAACTAACATTGTTTATTAAGTGTGAATTAGGTTCAATAAAGCTCTACTTAAGTGTTTAATGTCTCAACTCATTTGATGGAAGTAAGAACTTCAACCATATGCAAAATAAAGTAAAATTATTGCAAGTCATAAGCTCATATCCCGATCGTGACCTGTGATCACAAGCCAAGAATCAACAAGGCCCTTTTGATAAAGAAATTTTGAGCCCCTCACAGTCTGGTATCACGATCGTGAGGTGCTCATGATGGTGTCATGAACTTAAGTCACGAGCTCTACCAAATCATGATCATCAAGCATCTCGGCTTATTTCAAAGTCTGAGCCGCTCATGGTCTGTCATCACGACCGTGAGCAGCTCATGAGCATATGAGATTTCAAACTCAACGTATATATTTGAATTTAACGGCTATATTTTTATAAGTCATTATCATGAGCCTACAGTCACGACCGTGAGTAGTAGTCTGACAGCACAAAAGTAAAATTAAATCAATTTAATTTTTGAAGACGTTAGAGACATGATTGATTACTCTAACAGCAATAATTTGAGTTGTTTATCTATATAAGCACCTCTTAGAATTCAATTGAAGTTTAAGAAACTTGTTTATCATTCATTCTCTCTTAAGCATTCAATAAAGCTCTCAAATTCTCTCTTAAACAATTTTTGTATTTGCATAACTCTTGTGAGAGTTGGTGAGTGTTAGAATATATTCTTATTCTTCTGTTTTATGGGTTTAGAAAAAGGGAAGTGAGATTCTATTATAAAGGAATTGGTTTAAGTGTTTAGCCATTAAAACAATTAAGAATTGGTTTTAGAATGAGCCTTGAAACTCTTGTTTGTAAGGTTAAAAAGAGTAAGCCTTAAACTCTTGTGTATACTCAATCTTATGAATAAGATTGTGGGTGATTGAAAACCCTAACTTGGGGATAAGTTAAATGGAGACATAGGATTGTAGAGAATCCGAACTCTTTAAATTTTTGTGTTCATCATTCTTCCTTCTTAAAATTCTTATAATTCTTTCTTATTTGCTTTTAAGTTTTGATTTTTATTCGATAGCCCTATTTACCCCCCCTAGGGCATTTTCATTTGGTATCAGAGCTTGACTTCTAGGAACTTCATTGCTAGAATACAAGATCATGGGAAGTTAAAATTAAAACATCTCTTCTCTTAAACCATTCTTTGATGGCAGTGATTATCCAAATTGGAAATTCAAAATGGAGCTATATCTAGATAATGAATCCAAACTTTGGGAAAGTGTCCTAAAAGGATGAGAACCTCCTAAAGCTACCAAAGATGGCGTAGTCATTATTCTTCCAAAAGATGAATAGAGCAATGATTAAAAGGAAGAAAACATCAAGAATAAAAAGGATATAATTACTATAACATCCTCTATGACAAGAGAAGAAAGTAGCAAGCTTCAACATTGTATTTCTACCAAAGAAATGTGGGAGACCTTGGAAAACCATTATGAAGGCAATGTACAAGTTAGAAGCAAGAAGGTTCAACTTCACATGTATGAGTATGAACTTTTCAAGATGAATTCACACGAATCAATCACGGAGATGACAAATCGTCTCATGGCTCTTCTCACAACCCTCAATAAACTTGGAAAACACTTTTCCAAAGAAGAAGCAAACAATAAGATTCTAAGAATCCTACCAAAGAAGGATTGGGAATCTCGGGTTACTTCAATTGAGGAAGCTCAAGATCTTTCAACTCTCTCAACTGACGTGCTTATTGGAAAGCTTCTTACCCACGAGCTTACAATAAAGCAAAGAGGTGAAGAGCAAGAAGAAAAGGAAGACAAGAAAAAGAGCATTTCACTAAAGCTTCACAAAATGATAGTGAAGAAGAAAACCTTGAAGAATCAAGTGATGAAGATGGTGAAATTGCCATGCTCACAAGAAACTTCAAGAAGTTCTTAAAAAAGCAACATACCTCAAGAACAAGAGACTTCAACAAGAAGTATGAAGGAGATGGTAAGAAGAAAACCAAAGAAGTTACTTGCTATGAATGCAAGAAACTGGGTCACATCCGAAGTGAGTGTCCCAAACTCAAATTCAAGAATAAGGGAGTAAAAGATAAAAAGAAGGCTTTCAAAGCTACTTGGGATGACACATCTAAATCGTAAAGGGAAGAGGAACAATAAGAAGTGGTCAATCTTTGCTTCATGGATCTTGAGGATAAAAATGAGGTACCATTTATTTCTAACTTATCTTATGATGATTATTGTGAATATGGTGATGATGATGATGATGATGATGGAGCTCTATTGCAAGTAAACTTTTGGATAACTATACTAGCCTACTTTCTAGAAAAAAAATTTACAAGTTTAAGTTTACTAGCTTATCAGAGGAATTCAAAAACTTGAAAAATGATTTTCTAAACTTGTTAAATCAAATGAAAACCTTGCAAGTGATTTGGAATGTTCAAGTTCCTTGGAAGACCAACTTAAGAAAGCAAATGATGAAAATCATAAACTTTCCAAAAAGGTTTTAAAGTTAAAGAATTCCATTTCTAAATTCCAAAAAGGAAAAGAAACTTTAGATAGTCTTCTTGAATCTCAAAAATTTTATGGAGATACTCATGGAATTGGATATAAAAATGGAATGACTCCTTCATCACCATCACACATTAATTTTGTTAAAGCATCACATGATTCAATTGCATCTACATCCAAAAATGAGACTCAAGCTTTTGAAGCTAAGAGGTCTCATGTGTCAAATAATAAGGGAAAGTCTAATAAGACTCAATCTCCATTGACACAAAGAGGTAAGGCTCAAACTAAAGCACCACAACCAAAGCATGCTTATATGTACACTAGACACAATTATAATAGGTATGCTACACAACATAATGCACATAAACATATTGCACAAACCTATCAAAATACACATTGTCATTGTCAATGTATGTCTCACACTGTGACTCAAAAGAGTTATAGGAAGCATTCACTACCATAACACACAAGGAATGTTTCACATACTAGAAAAAAATATCATCCTAGAAGAAATAAGTTTGCCAATGTTGAGTGTTTTTATTGCATGACCAAAGGTCACTCGAGCAATGTGTGCTTCTATAGAAGATTGCACTTAAAGTTGCTTCCTTTGGATTACCTTGAGACTAACCAACTTAGACCAAAAAAAGTTTGGGTTCAAAAGAATGTTTAAAATTGTGTTATGTAGGTATGCATGAAGTCCACAAGAATAAAAAGTAAATGGTATCTTGATAGTGGATGTTCAAGACACATGACCGGAGACAAAGAGCAATTCAACAAGATTGATGCTAAAGATGGAGGGCATGTTACCTTCGAAGATAATGCAAAAGGAAATATTATTAGCATTGAAGAAATTGGTAACTCTTAATCATTATTTATGCAACATGTATTGCTTGTTGATGGTCTCAAACACAATTTATTAAGTATAAGTCAATTGTGTGATATGGGAAACAAAGTCACTTTTTATCCTAAGAATTGCTTTGTTAGTAGTCTTGATGAAGACAAAGTAATTTTTAGTGGTGAAAGAGTTGACAATGTCTATGTTATTGATTTGAATAAAATTGATAACAAGGACATTAAATGCTTGATGGCTATTTCTCATGACACATGGACATAGCATAGAAGGTTAGGACATACAAATTTTGAGCTATTGAATGATCTTTGTAACCATGAACTTGTGATTGGTTTACCAAAACTTGAATTCACTAAGGATAAACCTTATGATGCTTGTCAAAAGGGAAAACAATCCAAGTCTTCATTTAAGCTCAAAAATATTGTGTCAACTCTAGACCACTTGAACTTATACATATGGATTTGTTTAGTCCAACTAGAGTTGCTAGTCTCGGTGGAATGCACTATGCATATGTATTGGTTAATGATTACTCTAGATTTACTTGGGTGTGTTTTCTTGCTTATAAGAATGATGTTTTTAAAGCTTTTGAAAATTTTTCAAAAAGAGTTCAAAAAGAAAAAGGCTTTTGTATTTCTTTAATTAGAAGTGATCATGGAACCGAATTTGAAAATGAATTTTTCAAAATCTTTTATAATGAAAATGGTATTTCACATACATTTTCTTCTCTTAGAACTTTTAAACAAAATGGGTAGTTGAAAGGAAAAATAGAACTCTTGTGGAAATAAGTAGAACTCTTATGGAAATGGCTAGAACAATACTTCATGAGTATAATTTGCCATTATACTTTTGGGCGGAAGCCGTTAACACTTCGTGTTATATTTCAAATAGAGTTTTCAAACGACCCATTTTAAATAAAACTTTTATGAGCTTTAGAATAAAAGAAAACCCAAAATCTCAAATCTAAGAGTATTTAGATCAAGTGCTTTATATTAAACACCAAGGACAATCTTGAGAAATTTGACTCTAAAGATGATGAAGGAATTTTCCTAGGCTATTCCACCTCTAGCAAATCATATAGAGTGTTTAATAAAAGAACTCTAGTTATTAAAGAATCTATGCATGTTGTTTTTTATTAACCAAACTCACTTAATCCTAGAAAGGATGTTTGTAGTGTTGATGATGATATAGGTGATCTCGTGGAAGAGAAAAATCAAGAAGAAAATCATAACAAACCTTTGGAATTTGAAGATCCTAGCAACGAGGAAGATGAGGAGATACATTAACTTACCTTAAAGGATGACCTTCCAAAGGATTGGCAATTCAAGAAAGCATATCCTCAAGACCTCATCATCGGTGATACTACACAAGGGATAACAACAAGATCTAAACTTAAGTCTATTTTTAATTTAGCCTTCATTTCTCAAATTAAACCTAAAAATGTTGATGATGCTTTGAATGATGAATTTTGGGTCCTTGCTATGCAAGAAGAGTTAAATCAATTTAAGAGAAATAAAGTTTGGAATTTAGTTCCTAGTCCAAAACATCATCCTATTAGAGGCACCAAATGGGTGTTTAGAAATAAGATGAATGAGCAAGGTGTCATAACTAGGAACAAAGCAAGGCTAGTAGCTAAAGGTTATAATCAAGAAAAAGGCATTGATTAGGATGAAACCTCTGCCCCCATTGTAAGGTTAGAAGCTATTAGAATGCTACATGCATTTGCATCTTACATGGATTTCAAACTTTATCAAATGGAAGTTAAAAGTGCATTTTTGAATGATTTTATTGAAGAAGAGGTTTATGTTGAACAACCTCCAGGTTTTAAAAGTTCAGATTTTCCAAATCATATTTTTAAACTTTCAAAAACATTATATGGATTGAAATAAGCAAAGATTGAGAAACTCCCTATTAAAAAAAAAGGATTTTCTAAAGGAAACGTTGATACAACTCTTTTCATAAAGAAATCCAAACATGATTTATTAATTGTTCAAATATATGTTGACTATATAATTTTCGGTGCTACTAATCATTGTTTGTGTGAGGAATTCTCTGAGTTAATGAAAGGAGAATTTGAGATGAGTATGATGGGTGAGCTCAAATTCTTCCTCGGATTACAAATTAAGCAATGCAAAGGTGGGATCTTCATTAATCAAACCAAGTATGCTAAAGACATTCTCAAGAATTTTGGCATGGATGGAGTCAAATCAAGCAAAACTCCAATGAGTACAACCCCCAAACTCAACATGAAAATGGCAAACTGGTTGATGAAAAGAGATTTAGAGGTATGATCATATTCCTTCTTTATTTAACTGCTAGTAGACCCGATATTATGTTTGTTACTTGCTTGTGTGCTCATTTTCAATCTAGTTTGAGAGAGTCCTATTTGAATGCAATCAAAAGAATTTTCAAATATATAAGTGGAAGTTTGCATTTGGGACTTTAGTATCTTAGGAGTTCATCCTTTGACTTAATTAATTACTCGGATGCGGACTTTGCCGGTAGTTTACTAGATAGAAAAAGCACTTTCGGAACTTGTCAAGTTTTAGGACAGTGTTTAGTTTCTTGGTTCAGCAAGAAACAAGTTTCGGTTGCCTTGTCCACTGCTGAAGCTGAATATTGCAACTAGTCTTTGTTGGTCACAAGTCTTGTGGCAAAAATAACAGTTGTTGGACTATGGTATAAAACTTGATCATATACCAAACAAATGTGACTATACAAGTGTTATAAACCTTAGCAAAAACCTCATTCAGCATTCAAGAACTAAGCATATAGACATTAGACGTCATTTCCTGCATGATCATGTTCAAATTGGTGATATCTCTCATGAATTTGTTGATAAAAAAAATCAACTCGCAGATATCTTCGCCAAACCTCTCAATGAAGGGAGAATGAATTTCATTAGACATGAATCAGGCATGATTGATGGTTCTTGTGTACCTTAAATGCATTTTTGAATTGATGTTTTGACTTGTCAATGTGTTGTGCATTCATACTTCTTTTCTTCAGCATTTTTTCTTGATCTTTTGTTTATGTTTGGTATATTATTGGCTTCTTATTTATTTAATTTTTTTTTTTTTGCCTTGATCGTGATAATATGGTAAGTGCCACATGATTTATATGTATTATTTTTGTGATGCGTTATCATAACATGCATTGTAAGTGCGGCTGGTTTTGTGTCTATAAATGATCATGTAATCATATTTTTCTCCATGTAAAAGCCTTGTTTTGCTTACTTGCATTAATTTATTTATTCTCTCTCAAAGAATGAGAAATTTGAACTCTCTTGTTTTTATTATTTTAGTTCTTGGTCCATTATTTCCTTTAGAACTAAGTTCTACATGACCATGTAATAGTCAAAGGGAATGTTTTATAAACTTATATTTCTTATCTTTTCAAAGTGAAAGGGAAATAAAGAAATATTTTTTTAAAGTTATTTTTTAAAGAAAATTATTTTAAAATTTTAGACTATTACCATTTGCATTATTTTAAAATTATGTTTTAAGATCTTTTGATTGTTTAAATTATTCATTTTTTTTAAGGGACACAATGTTTTAAAGTAAAATTTTTATATATTTTTCTAAGGGGTAATATTTTTAATATTATTCTTCTTTAAATAATATTTTATTACCCATCATTAATTTAGCATCTTTAATTTTGGTATTAAAATGTCTTTTAATTATTTTTTGAAAAACTCAATTTTTTTTCAAATAAGCAATTAATGGTCATATTTATTATTATTTTAATTTTCAATTACATTCAAAATTATTTGAATTTATTTTTAATTATTTGTCTTGTCATTGATGCTTATTCAAAGTTCCACTAAATGTCATTATTGTCTTGGAACTTGCTTTTTAATTTGAATTGTTTTGGTGAGTTCTAAGTTCATAGGGACCTAAATGTCAAAAAAAAAGGACTTGTTTGAAATTTAACAAAGTTTAAGAGCTCTTATGAACGTTGAGTCACGAACCATTGCAGGATGCAACAGCTTGTGATGTGCCAATCCACAAGTGAGAGAGCCCCTCACAGGCATTGGTCACAATCGTGACCTACTCGTGAGCAGCGATCTGTCAAGTGGAAAGTCACACTTCTACACGAATTTTTTATCTTTTCAAATTCTAAATGTTTCTAGGCTTATTTCTAAGGTTTTATCTTCTTTTAAACCTAATCTAGAATCTTCTTACTTCCCTATTTAAACCTCTTTAACAATCATATCTCTCACACACTTCCCTTTTTAGCAAATTATCTCTACTTTTTCTTCTCCACTTCTCTCTTCTCTCAATATCATCTTTTTGCATCATGGCTCCAAAGAAGAAAACTCCTTCTCAAACTCCATCATCCTCTCAAGGAAGAAGAGAAAAGATAGAGCAACCAAAGAAAAATCCTCCTCTATCCTACTCAGCTTCTAAAATTAAGGATAGAGCTTCTAAGTTTGCTCGAAGAAAAATCATCCCTTCAAGATATATGTCTAAAGAAGCACTTGAATTTCTTGGATGCTATGATAATGTGAAGACATTTCTTGAAAAAAATTGGTATGTTCACATTTGCTTTCACTCCTTTTGTCACCATTCCTCAACTTGTCATTGAATTTCTTTCCTCCTTTTGTCTAAGAACCTCAAATATCAATGACAATAATCCATACTATAGTATGAGATTCAAACTTGGGGGAAGAAGTTATTTTCTCACCAAAGAGGAATTTAATCAACTCTTTGGATTCAAAAGTGAAGGAATTGAAAGTCCTAACACTCTTTGGTCCCCTGCTTCTTTTTGGGTTCAAAATTGCAAACCTAACTCTTCTTCTTTTCAAGCCGATCATACTAAATCATCCTCTTTTTCTTCTAAACCATTATGGTACATCCATCGGTTCATTACTTATTCTTTCAATACGAGAGGAATGAATAATGAAGCAATCTCCTTTGATGACCTCTATTTACTCAAATGCATTCTCAACAATGAAGAAGTTGTTTTGGGATGATGGTTGCAATGGAGGCTATGGTTAATAAGTATTAGTGTAAGTGGCTCCATTTGCATTGGTGGCATTGTGATAAGAATTGCATAATATTTTGGTCTTTGTCTTGATTGTTATGATTCCATTCCTTATTCACTTCTTGATGAAAAATTTATCAAAAATTCTAATCAATTTAAGAAAGTGAATAATCTTTATGTATGGAAGAATGAGGAAGAAGTTGAAGAAGAGCATGACCAAGATATGGAAGACCTTGAGCATATAGGGAATGTAGGTCTTAAGAATATTGATCTTAGAGAAGAACAAAACCCAACTAAAACTCAAAATACTTCTTAACCTTCCACCATTCAAAGGAAGAGTGCAAGAGTTATTACCTCTTAAGGCATGGAAGGGGAACTCGAATGGGTTGGTGGATTCTTTGATAGGTTCTCAATTGTTGAATTTAATATCAACAACCGCTTTGATCACTTTGATACTTGTTTTGATCATTTCAAAAGAAGAATGGATCATCTAGAATATGATATTCATCAAATCCAAGCCTTCCATAATCTCAATTGCACTGGCCTCCTCCTCCTTAAGACCCTCAAGTTCCACCACAAGGAGATGATCTTGACAATGCTCCTTAGTTTTTCTAGATTTAAAATTTTCAGTTATCTTGTTATTTTGTGATCTTTGTTTGCTATCTTAGTAGTTTATGTGTGCTTTTAATTTCAATGCTTTGTCTTTGTTATGTTTGTACGAAATCTCCTTGCTTATGTTAATGACAATTTCTCTTATTCGTCTCTCTTTTTTATTCTTTTTTATCTTTGCCAAAGGGGGAGAAAAATGTATATGTGTGTGTATTTGTTCAATTTTTTTTTTACCATTTATTCAAGCAACTTATATATATGCACATATTAAGGGGGAGATTTTTTAAATCCATGCATGAACATAAGGGGAGCTTTGTATATACTTTTCTTATTTAATTTTATTGATTATACACACACAAATTAGTTGTCAAAGTCAAAAAGGGGGAGATTGTTGACTTTAAATGGTTAATTAAATCTTTATGTTTTCATATTTGACAAATAATTTAATTGAACTAACATTATTTATTGAGTGTGAATCAGGTTCAATAAAGCTCTACTTAAGTGTTTAATGTATCAACTCATTTGAAGGAAGTAAGAGCTTCAACCATATGCAAAATCAAGTAAAATTACTGCAAGTCACGAGCTCATATCCCAACTGTGACCTGTGATCATGAGCCAAGAATCAACGGGGCTCTTTTGATGAAGAAATTCTGAGCCCCTCATAGTCTGGCATCACAATCGTGAGGTGCTCATAATGGTGTCATAAACTTAAGTCTCAAGCTCTTCCAAATCGTGATCATCAGGAGTCTCAACTTATTTCAAAGTCTGAGCTGCTCACAGTTTGTCATCATGACCGTGAGCAGCTTATGAGTAGATGAGATTTCAGACTCAACGTATATATTAGAATTTAACGGTTATATTTTTATAAGTCACAATCGTGAGCCTACAATCACGACCACGAGCAGCATTCTGACAGCACAAAAGTCAAATTAAATCAATTTGATTTTTGAAGACGTTAGAGACATGATTGATTACTCTAACATCAATAATTTGAGTTGTTTATCTATATAAACACCTCTTAGAATTCAATTGAAGCTTAAGAAACTTATTTATCATTCATTCTCTCTTAAGCATTCAATTAATCTCTCAAATTCTCTCTTAAACAATTTTTTTATTTGCATAACTCTTGTGAGAGTTGGTGAGTGTTAGAATAGATATTCTTGTTCTTCTATTTTTTGGGTTTAGAAAAAGGGAAGTGAGATTCTATACTAAAGGAATTGGTTTAAGTATTTAGCCATTAAAACACTTGGGAATTGGTTTTAGAGTGAGCCTTGAAACTCTTGTTTGTAAGGTTAAAAAGAGTGAGCCTTAAACTCTTATGTATACTTAATCTTGTGAATAAGATTGTGGGTGATTGAAAATCCTAACTTGGGGATAAGTTAGGTGGAGATGTAGGATTGTTGAGAATCCAAACTCCTTAAATTCTTGTGTTCATCAGTCTTCCTTCTTAACATTCTTCTAATTCTTGCTTATTTGTTTTTAAGTTTTGATTTTTATTCTATAGCTCTATTCACCCCCCCCCCCCTCTAGGGCAATTTCATAGTCCTTTGACCTGAGGTGACATGGTCATCCACATTTAAGTGGTTAGGGTTTGTTACTGCTTACATACTTGTGTTAATCATACATGAGTATATGGTGTGTGGTGGCTCTAGTCGATTAAATGTAGGGATGAGTGTTCAACCAATATGGGATTCATTGTCTGGAGTGAACCGAGATAAGATCCTAGGCTATCTCCGTTTGTTCTTGATGAATAAGTTCTTGGCCAGGACAAACATAACATAGTTTGAAAGAGTTTCAGTGCTAGAAAAAAGTTTCTAGTATTTGTTATGTTTTATCAAGAATTAAAACTTGAGATGAGGTCATATGATACAACTATTAGAGTTTAACTAAACCTTAACTCTAGGCTATATCGAGATCTTTTAATGAATGTATTTTAGTGCACAGTACTTATGACCAAAGGCTTCGTGTGAATCAATATATGCACTCATTTTGAATTGGCTAGTTGTGATATCGATTCTAGGGGTCACTCACAACTTATGAGAACTAAATGTGTATAATTGGGATTTTCACATTTAGATATGAAAAGAGTTTCAAATAATATCAAGTGTTGATATTATCTTCTCATTGCCAATTAGACATGAACCTAGTAAGTCACACCTAAAAGAGTTTCACCAAATCACCATTAATATTAATCTAATTATTGATTAAAGAGTTTAATCAATTAATTAAGGTTAATGGAATTGGATTTATGCTTTAAGCAATGATTCTCACATATCATAAAATTTAATTCAAGTAAGGGTTTAATTATTAATTTATACTTAATTAATATGATATATTAATTGAAGTATTAAATTAATAATACATGTTGTTTCTAATTGGAAGCCTAGGCTCAAAAGCGTTTTAGACCAAAGATTAATCCAAAATGTTGAGAAAGCCCATGAACCTAATCTAAGCCCATTTGTTAAATGGATTGGGCTTGGCCCAAGTGTTAGCCCAATTGCCAAGCCCAAGCCCAAGCCCATATATAAATGATGTAGTCAAAATTTGCTTATTAGGCATATATTATCTTTTAAGTATATATTTCTTTACTATTCGCAAAAAAGAAGGATTAGGTTGCATGGTTAAGTGTGAGGATGTATGTAGACATAATACATGTGATGTATTAATTCTCTACATACTTCTTTTTGCTTTAGATAATTATACAAGGTGTATACTTATCGTGACAACTTGTATACTTATGATGTAAGAGATGGCATCATAAGGTTTTGGTTTCTCTACTTATATAGACATAACCTAAGAAATGTTTCTAAGGTCAGAGAGTTTAGAAACTCATCACAAAATAGAAACAACATACACACACCATAAACCATAAGTGTTCTTGCAAGGAGATTAAATTAGTGCAATTTTTATGAGGGTTATTAAAGAGGCTGCTTGCAACTAATTAAATCAAGGAAAAAATGAGCTTTGGTGTTTCAAGCTAGAGGCCTAACATTTTGGAGGCTAGAGCAATTGATTTAAGAGTTGAACCTAAAGCATCCAAAGCTTGTAGATAATTATTGTGGTCTACATCAAACTTAGGAGTTTGTAAGTATCCTCAAACTTAGAGTTCCTAGGTTGATGTATGTATTTGTTGCTTGCTATTTAGCTATGTGTAAATTGCAAAATGGATCTATATGAATGAAATTCTTTATGTCATAAAGGGTTATTCAAGTAAATTTTTTAAAATTTTACCCTATTTAAGGCTTGTGCTCACCACACTTGTAAGTTGCAGAACCGATTCCTTCTGTCTAGTAAGTGTATGAGGTATTTTTAGAGATCACAGAGGTTTAGGTTTGGGTTCATTTGTTGCTTCTCTTGGCATAAAACTTGCTTTTGAAACAAAGATCAAAGCGGTTATGTTGGACATTCAGTTTACGCACGATCGTCATTTTTTCCCTTTGTGGATTGTGAATGACAGCATCAATGTTGTCCATTTATTGAAAAATAAACAACTAGATGTTCCTTAGTTTTACCGAAAAGAGTGGCATCATTGTATTTCTATCCTTTGTTCTTCTCCTCACCATGTTAGCCATATCATTTGTGAGGGGAACCGTGTGGCTGATCAGCTAGCTTCTATGGCTATTTCTCTTGACCAGCTTGAATGGTGGAGTTCCTACCCTACTTCTTGTAATGATCTTTCAGTTCATGATGCTATGGGACTGGAAAACTTTTGTTTTCGTTAGTTTGTTTGTTGGCTGGTTTGTTTTGCCTCTTCTGAGGTTGCTTTGTTACACTATTTATTTTTTTATATCAATAAATTCTTTGGTCGCTGCATGTGATGTAGGTGCTAGAGATGTCTCAGTGCACCATCTGATGCAATAACCAAGATCATTTTATAAAAAACATTATATAATTTTAATAATGCTTTTAGTTATTAATTACATAAATATAATTTTAGTTTAAAATAATTTAGTAACTAAAATTTTGATATTTAAATTAATGGATAGGTTCAAAAAGTACCCTATAGTTAGATGCATTTTTACTTTAAAGGTTTGTGGTCTTTTTCATAACATTTAGAAGTATGTGGTTTCATTTCCTAACATTTTAATACCCTCTCAAGTAATATCATTGTCATTTTGTAATTAAATTTTAATATGACACCCCCTTTCAATAATAAAACTATTTTACATGTGGTTTGCCATCAACATAACTACTTAAATACTTTTAAAAACATTACAAATTTATATTAAAATTACTTTTTATTTATAATAAAACTAAAAATACATTTTATTTTTATTTATTGTGAATTTATTTTAGTTTTGTTGATTGCTATACTACTTAGTAAAAAATTTTACTATTAAAAATTCATATTATTTTAACATTACATATATTTTTAATAATATTACAGAGTAATGTACCAAAATACAAGTAAAATCAAAGGACAAACCTTTAAATGTTAGCACAACCCTCTAAGTAAAAAGGTGTCTAACTACAAGATATTTTATTGTACTTTTCATGTCCAAATTAAAAAATTGGAACAAAATTACTACAAATCGAAAATGTTTTATCTCTTTATGCGAATATGTAGTTAATGTGGTATTATACTTCACATTAATAGTGCCACCTAGAATGTCACGTCAGTACTTCTATACTCAATTTTGGCCAAAATTGATTTTGGCCAAATTGGAACATTTGTGCCAATAATTTAAAAATAGGCTAAAATTGCAACAAGTAAAAAAAGATTTAAATTTTTTAGACCATTAGGCCTATATTTCATTAATATATATGTAGAAAATAAAATTATCCTCATTATGCATTATATATACACAGGCATTGATAAATCGTGCATTATATATACAAAGGCATTTGATTCAATTCTCCTTTTGAAGATTTACAATGATCCAATTCCATAACAAAGCATTCATCCAATGTAGTTTGGCTTGTTTAGGTTCAATTCAAAGCTAAAATTATTTACTTTCATGTGATTTTAATGCTATTTGGTTCAAAACTTCACCATGATTCAATGTTCTATCCATCCTATGATTAGCCTAACTTGTAGCAACAAAGGGATCCTACTTTCCTATCATCATAGGAGAGTTCTTCTTCTTTCATTGATTATGCAATGTTCGAAAATCAATTTCTTTGAAGTTCATTGGGGTAATTGTTTCTATTTGTTTCATTTGTCAAGAGAAAAATTGGTCCAAACTCAAAAATAGGGGGCAACATCAATGAATTAAATACTGCTTTGATTATTTGCAAGGGAACATGTGTTTTAATAGCTGACATAACTTATCTTTGATTGCATTCTACCATATGTTCAATGGAAATCTAGGGTCTTTTTCATTATTCAAAGCATCACATGCTTTGCTTGGTTTGTATTGATAATTATCTTGTTTATACTAAGGGTAAATTACTATTTTCCCCCTGTATTTTGATTTAATATATTATTTCATCCCTGACATTTGAAAAAATATTTATTCAAATATTTATTCATTCCTAATATTTACAAATTTGTGTACTATTTCATCTCTGACATAAGACTAATGAGTGTTAACTGTTGCAAATGTCAATGATGAATAAATTTTTTTCAAATATCAAGGATAAAATAGTGTATTAGACCAAAACACAAAATGCAAATAGCAATTTATCCTTATATTAACCACACGGAGTTCTTTAGAGTGTTGACTTGGTGCATTTACAACATCTAAAAATCAAAATTTTGTCTGAGCCAATAAAACAAATGACATGTTACAAAATGCTCAAGTATCTTTTTATTTTCTTCTTTGATATGTGAATAACTAAACAGCATTAAAATAACAAAGTGTGCCTTCCTGTACAAACAAATAAATAGTGCATGAAATCAGCACAAACAAATAAATAGTGCATGAAATCAGCACAAACAAATCAAATGCACTTGATACTTTCTTTTCGTACCTCAACAAGTAGATACACTATGCAATGTTTGGATGTGAGAGATTTGAGTATGAATTTGAATTTCAATCAAATCTCTTATTTGAAAACTACATGAATTTATATTAATGAGGATTTAAAATAAATCCACAATAAATTTAAAAGCTTATTTAATGATGATTTAAAACATCTAACCACATATTATTTGAAATTCAATATTCAAAATCTAAGATTTCAAATCAAATAATTACATCCAAACACAATATAAATGTTTTTTGCTCTTTAATTTAGGTATTCTTTGTCCAATAATCACACCCCTAATTATAAAATCCTTGTCAGAAACATCTATTCTCCACTCTTCCTAATTAGGATTTCACCATATAATATCATCTACCAAATTTTCGTGATCAACTGATGAGCAAGAAATCAAGAACTGAGAAAAGTTTGAAGCCCTAGGATACAGTACATATGCAGATTTCCGTGAACATGAATACATGCCCTATGCACCAGTACTCTAGTTGTGAAGAGTTCATCAAATGCAACTGATGGTTTTTTAAGATACCAGAAATCATCAAGAGAGAATAAAGGGCGTGAGAATAAATTCCCAGAAATGCTAAACAAAAGAAAGTGAAATGGACCAAATAGCGTAATTGGTTTGGGATGCAGGATGGATTTCCTGAAACTAATAATGACATCACTGCACAACTACAAAAGCCACTGTCAAGGAAAAACAATTCATTCACAGAAAGTAGCACCACTGTCAAGGAAAAACAATTCATTCACAGAAAGTCGTGCCACTGTCAAGGAAAAACAATTCATTCACAGAAAGTAGCAGATGAAGGGATGAAACTGGTGCAGGGACCCAATAAAAACGACTGCTGAAGTACATAAGTTGAGCATCGACAAAACAACATGATAAAGGCCCAAAATGTTAAAGAACAGCAAGAATAGTTACTTAAACAATAAAAGTAAACTGTTTGCAAGAACTCAACATTTGCAAAATCTTTCATTTTAAACTAGACTATAATTAGAAAACTCACAAAACACAAATTGGATTAATCCTCGTCTTCAATGACCTTGGTACCCAAGCCTTTACGTCCTTCTGGTGGGATTTCTGCAACAGATACGAGAGAGTACAACTCTTCCTTTGCATCTTCATCATCATTCCTCTTGCGAGCAATGCGAACCCTAATCCTCCTTGGTACACTCCGGATCCCCCTGCTCCAGATGTGCTTGTTCAGCTTAACATCCACCCTCACATCTGTTGTTCCCATAGCTTTGTGAGCAAATTTCCTGATCTCCTTTATTGCCTTGGGAGCCTTCTTTTTGAAGGTACTGTTCCCAAAATTTTTGTTCACATAATAAGCGTCTTATACAACAATTGCAAAAGTATCATTGAAACTTAGCCTATTCAGTAACAAGTAATCATCAACAAGAAACTAATTTTCACCGCTAAACATCAATTATTAGAAAAACCCATCAAATTCTTTTGATATTTGAATCCAAGAAACTAAAATTCCAAATCTACAGGTCAAAAAGAAGTATTAAAATAGCAAAAGAAACAATTAACTCGTACCCATAAAATTGTATGAAGGAAGAGTAAATTTAATTACCATCCATGTAAACGCTTGTGGAGGTTGATTGTGTACTCTCTTGTAACAACCTCCTCCTTTCTGCCCTTTGTCTTGTCCACCATCTTTTGCTAGCTATGGATGCCACACAGAGCGAGAGAGGCGTCAGAGCAACGAGTTGAAGAATCTGTTAAAAAAGATGACAGTTTTAAAACCCTAGATTGCAACATTGCATAAAACATCTATAGTCTTGCCGAAATGACCTTTCTATCCATGCATGATTTTCGGGCTTTGGCATTGGGCTTGGGCTTGGGCTTGGGCTTGAAAAGAAGAAGCAATTTTATACGAAGAAGTTTATCAAAAATGTCCAATTTTAAAATTTATTTATTGAAATGCATCCATTATTCATATATTATATTTTTATTTTAATCTCTTTATTTCCTTACAATTTTTTAATTTTTATTTTCTGTTTTATCTCATTTTATTTTTTTCTTTTTTCTCATCTTTTCTATTTTTTATTTTTTTCTTTTATTCTTT
>CATIWM010358349.1:0-29787 GCA_949671775.1 Mallotus repandus
TTTTACATTTTAATATTTTATTAAATAATATCAAGAAAAATTATGCAAAGTTAAAAAAAATTGAATGTACAATAGATATAATATTAAACTAATTATAATGTTTCTGAAAAAACTAATCACTATGAACTTATAAAAGCCCTAGAGGGGTGAATAGGAATTTAAAATAAAATTAAAAAAAATTAAAGACTTAAAAAAATGTTTAGGAGTTGAGAAAAAAATTAAGCTCAAGACAAAGCAATTTTAGAGAGTTCGGTTTCTAAATAAATCTATATCTGACCTAATTTATCTCCAGATTAGAATTTTTCAACTCATTACCATCAATTTATTCACTTAGATTGACACACACTAAATTTTTTAAGGCTCAACTCAATTTTTTTACAATAAGGAGTTTTTTTTAGCTAAACTTAAACCACCCGATAATCCTAAGTGTATTAATGGCTTACACTTAAACTAATTTCTCTAGAATTAATCCTCACTTCCCAATTTCTTAACTGAAAAAAAAAAAGTAAAAGAATAATTCTAACTCTAATCACACAATCCCAATACTCAAAATTGTTTAATGAATACAATGAAAGATTAAAAGCAAATAAATTTCTAAGCAATAATTTTATTCACCAAACTTTCTAATATTTTTAATTAAATGAGGTTCTAGCATATGTATTTATAGTTTGACTAAAAACTAGATGTTAGAGTGTATCTTGATCGTCCTCAAGTTTCTCTATCTTTATTAAATGAGTTTTCAACCTCTTTTTTTTTTAGAAACTAACATGCTCATGATCGTAAAGGGTATGCCCACAATGCTGAGAATAAAAAACTAGCTGTTGCATTTAATTTCTGGTCGTTATAGAAGTGACACATCATCAATGGTTGACTGTCACGATCATGACTGGCACGCTTACAATCATGATATCCTGCTCATAAGAAGTCTCTGTACTCTTGCCTTATTTTGGTGCTTCTTAATCACGATTCATCCGCGGGCTAGATCGCGAGGGTCTTTGTGTCTATTGTCGAGTGAGGCTCTTTACATTATAAACGTGATCCTCATGGTTCCAATTCTGAGATGGTCATCATAATCATGAGAGGGATCATGAGGATCACTACGAATTGATGAATATCAATGAATTTAGTAGTCTTGCTCGTGGGATGCTCACGATCATGAGGTCACTTGTGAGCACTTTTTTTTTTTTTTTTAAGATTAATACAAGAGTAATTACCTATTGATCAACTCCTTATAATAAATAAATTTAAAATATATCTTTAGTTATATTAAAATAAAAATAATTTTTATGTTTAAAATATTCAAATAATTAAATTAGTAATAACTCACATATAAAATAATTTTATCATTAACAATTTATATTATATTCGTATTTTATCATAATATAAAGATAATATCAATTATTATAATATTAAAACATAAAAATATTAAATATAGAGTATTTAACATCATTAAAAATCACAAAATTAATTTTTTTCACAAACTAAAATTATAAAATATAATTTTTTTTGTTTTAAATTGTGCAAAAAAACTTTATTTTAAATTAGGCATATGGTGAAATTTTAAATATCTGAATCCAACTATATAAAATAAAAATAAAAAACCATGAAAAAAATCGATGATCTTAGAGATGGACATGATCCACTAAAAATTTGAACCATAATTTTTTTTATTGATTCACTCTATAATCAAATATATTTGAGGTATTATGCCGTTGATTTTTTTAAATGAATTATTTATTTATTAACAATTAAAAATATATCTTAATGAAAAGGTAATATAAATAAAAGTTCAACAAAAAGTATCAATATAAAATCTCTACTATAGAATTTCTTTTTGTTATTTTTCTATCACACTAATTGAACTCTTTTAACTTGCAATTTGGTGATTTATATGCTTCATTTAATGGTTTTGATTATTTATAAATCGATTTTCTGATCTTTAAATGAGTCGATAGTAAAAAAATGAGTAGAATTTTTATAATGAATAAATATTTAAAATTAAAAAAAATCCCATTCCATGCTAAACATTTCATGAACAAATATTTTTAAAAAATTTATAAAATGAATAGAACAAATAAATCATATTGAATGCAACAAAATAAAAAAATAAAACATATATATAAAATAAAATAATAATAAAAAACTACTGCCGATTCAAAAAATGATCGATGATAATTAAAAATAAAATTTTTTAAGAATGCCAAAAGAGTGAAAAAAGAGAGAAAAAAAAAACAAAAGTTCTTATTGAATTATTGACATATGTATTGAATACGTGAGTAAGGAGATATTACATAAAAAAATACCAAAGGAAATTGGATTATTAATACCTTAAATTTTAATGCTTTTACATATAATTTTGATAAAAAAAATTGATAATTTAATTCATGAACATAAACATAAGCTTATTTTTTTTAAAAAAAATTGAAATATGTGCCAAAAGTTTTTACAATTAATGCCCTTTTATGATTTGCTTTAACTTCTTATTTACACATGAACTGGAAATTTTCTTTAAAAAAAATCTTGAAATTAAAATAAATTTGTAGAATTTAAACTCAATAAGTCTTTAATCTTTCTTCTTCATAATACCTCAATAGATCACACATATATAATACACACTCAGCAACAATGGATTCAGACTTAAAAACACATATTGGGCTTTACTCACAGATTCAGACGTGCAAACTAACAATTAAGCAGCTAATATCTTTGTTAATTACTTGTCATTACCCAATTAATCAGTCACATACGTTTCACAATTGACCCACTAAGCTAGTCTTGGGCTGTGTCAGAACTCTTATTTCTTTTGCATTTCCTACTTTTCTTGCAGTTCGAAAAGGTTGGTGCAAAATACAAATTCGACCATCCATATTACTAGATATTACTCCCTTACCCCCTTAGGAAGATTTTGCTCCTTTTTGCTTACGCCTTCTGGTTGTGCTACTTGCTTGGCTTGCTCAAGCAGTGACTAACTTTAGCATTAATATACCGGAATGCTCTTGCATCAATTCTGATGAGTAGAAGTTCAGCATGGGTCTGACCACATTTCTACTTAGAGCATTCTTTCTCCAGGTGCCGCTAAAGTTACTACTTGATGCTAGTCTTCATGGACTGCCTGGGTTGGCGTCTTCGGCAGTGAGCTTCGGCAAGACCAATCCAAGTTCTTCGATGGCTTCTTTTTCTGGACCTATTGAATCAGCATTGTGCCCTACTCTTCTGGCTCTTAAACATACTGTGTAGAGTAGTTTATTATCTTATAGGTTTACTTTGTAATATCCATCGTGATCTTGGTATCTTACTACGCCGCTGATGCACTCCACTGCCTTCGGGCTTTTAGCAATGAAACTCTTGTTAAAAAAAAAAAAATACAAATTCAACCATTTTCATAAATAATAATAATAATTGTTGGAGTAATTTTTAGTGAACCGGGTTTGGTTTGAATTTGGGCATACCAAATGAGATAATCTTCAATAAAAATTTTTAACTCTTATTAAATGAAAAGAGTTCTTAAATATCTTTATCATAATTTACTTAAATTTCAACAAAAATTTTATAAATTTAAATAATTATTGAAAAAAAATTGATGAATAATGAAAAGAGAATTTTTGCATTGATGAAATTGACTAACTAAAAGCATCTTCAATGGTACTCTTTATTTTAAAGAGTATTTTTTTACTCAATAAAAAGCATATCAAAAAATCTTTAAATATAAAAAGTGAAAATATTTGTACAACTCCAGTAGAGTCTTGATATTTTTAATCTTTATTTGCTTTACCCAATAAACATTAATTCTTATTTTTTTTACTCTTTTTTTTACAAAATTTCTCTCTATTTATTTAATTTTCTTCCTCTATTTAATGCTTAATGTGATGAAAGAGAAAAATATTTTTAATAAATATATAAATATCAATTAATATCTTACATAGAGAATTGAAAAATTTTAGAGTGGAAAGTGAAGTTTGACTCTCTACATGTAAAGACCCTAATCAACTCTCTACTCTAAAATAAAAATTTAGAAAATGTATTAAAAATTATTTTTTGAATTGAATTTTCAAAATAAAAAATTTTATTCAAATGAAAAATCTACCTAGATGCTCTAAAATAGCTAAAATAAGAAAAAACAGTGTTGATTAATTCCTGCAACAATTCGTGATTCATTTCCTAAAGCCATTTAAGAGTCACGTTTCTTCACTTCCTCACGAATTTTCTTACTTTGCCACTAAGTTGTTATTAGGTTTGGACTTTACTCTTTGGGCTTGAAATATTTTACTAATTTAGAATTGGGTCATAGCTCTTGGTCTTTGGTGCAAAATTCAAATATGAGCTTAAATAACAACAACAACAACAATAATAAATATTTTAACATAATATTATTATTTTTTTAATTTATATTTTAGTGACCATAACAGTTGAAAAGGTTTGTGCCTATAAGTTTGCTATCAAAATTAATTAGATGGAGAAATGATTTTATTAAAATTCTGTCTTGTGAGCTTATAATTATTTTGTTAAAATAATTGATATTACCATTGGACAGAAAATTGCATGCATTGTTCGTCTTCATTCTTCAATAGAAATCATTCTCTGTTTTAATATAATGGCAATTGCACAAAAAAAAAAGACATAATTAATAACATTCCGAGATAAAAGTAAATGGAAATTTTATTTTTCTTCTTTCCCCAAAATTCATCAAAAAAAAAAAGAGATTATATTAATAGTTCTAAAAATTTTGTATTTATTGAATAGAAAGTACCATATCGTCTCATGTTTAATCAATTGGTACATTAAATATATTATTTAATTGGGTTGGTAAGCGAGGTTGGAATTGGACAGTTCTTGTTCATTTTCAAACTCCATCAAAATTGACCTTTCTGCTAACGTATGTTGTAAAAATGATGGGAATCTCAACCACACATCTTATGCACTGCCCTAATATTCTCTCATTACAAATTAGGCTCACGTGAATGCTGAAAATTATAACATTTTTGCTTGAAAAAACCAACTTTTAAATGTCAAAAATAATTCATCTCTTTTGTAATTTAATGATTTAAATGATAAATATTATAAAGCAAAATTATGAATTTAAATAAATAGTTATTTAAAAGGATAAGAACATATGAGATGTAATTAATGATGGACTAATTGTAACAAAAATCAAATTTATAGTATCTTTTTTTTTTGAGTATCGCAATTTATTATGTGAAAAATATACCTATTTTTAATTTATGTATTTTTATATAAAATTTATAAGTTTAATTTGAATTTTACACCGATTAAAAAAATACTTAATATAATTGAATTATATAATTTTTTCTAATATACTCTTTAATTAATATATTAAATAAGTTATACTATTTTACCAAAATTAAATGGTAAAAAAAAAATATTCCTTTGCTTTTGTTTCCCATATTTCTCACATGTACCACCTATTAACACATAATTGCCAAGTTCACAATATGCATATACGTGGAGATGTTGAAAATAAAAATCTAAGGAGCAGTTTGATTAATCTTGTTATCATGATTATGATTATATATTATGATCAATCTTTTAATTATATTAATTCTTTATCAGTAATTCAAGTAGAAAAATGTTTAGATATTCAAATATAGAGAATAAAATTAGATCCTCTGTTTTTTTCTATTTTTTCTTTTTATAATGGATAATTAAACCACTTAATACTATTATTAAAACGAACTCTCCTTAACAGAATTGTGATATATTGGATTTGTTGTCAATATTATTATTGAATAGAATCCAAAATTTAGATTCCAATTATGAGGAGGGTAACTTTTCTTGTTATCATAAAATATTAATAGCATGTCTCATTCCTAAAAATTATGTTAGTTTCGAATTCGAATTTTGAATACTCACATATGGTATCCATTTATATTATTGAAAATTTATTTATTTTATTGTGAATGCTAAAAAGATGGTTATTTTTTGTTGTGTAATTTTTGATTAATTGAATTCTATTAAATAAAAAAACTTTTTTTATTTAAATAATTATTATTTTTTATTTAAGTGACATCTCAAATTTAAACCATGGTATAAGGACTAATGTTAAATTAGTTGTTGAAATTTTTTTTGTAATTTTTTGTGATCTTAGTGGGTCAAACCGGATGAATTATGGATACTAGTAATTTAAAAAAATTAAAAAAAAATAATTAAATATAATGTGGACTTACAAAAGTTTAATTTTTTGTAAAGATATTACCAGCAAATTTTTTTTTATCAAATTACAAGGAATGATATTTTATAAACATATAAAATAATAAAATACAGATTAAAAATTTTCTATTTACACCTGAAATAAATTTAATTTTTTCTCAAGTAAATTAGAGATGCTCTAATAAATTTTGGACATGTTGTGAGGGGTAGGAGTTGGTCAACTGTGGTTGTGACGTTGGTTGAAGAGAATTCGTTGACTTTTGAATTCAAAATCAGAATTCAGACTTCAGCACGCCAAAATGCAAATGCAATTTAATTTCCTTTTTTTTTTTCCCTATTAATTGACTGCAGAAGATAAACGCGCTTACAGCTTTCAATCACTAAGAAAAGTCAAAAACAAAAACGGCAAAAATCCTCGTACTTTTCTTTTAATTTTGGGATTTTTTTTTTCCTTCCAAAATAAATTTTATTATTTTTCTGAGAAAATATAAATTTATTATTGAGGATAAGAATTTTATTATAAACAATAATTTTTAAAAATAAAATATTATCTTATGATTATTTTATTTTTTAAAATTTATAGTGACACGTCAATGACTATCCACATAAACTAATTTTTTATTTTTTTTCTTTGTATAATTATCATTAAAAGTTTATTCTTATTTTTTATAACTCTTATTACATATAATAAGAAAGAAGAAAAAAGCATAAATGTTTTTTTTATTTTAGAGGATATAATTATTTCTTTACAAAGTTTTTATGTATATAATAGCTATATTTTGATAGTCAATTTGTTTTTACTTAAACTTAATTCAATTAATTATACAGACCTAATTATCAATAATGTTTGATCTAATGATTAAGTTTCAGTGGTATCATCCAATGATTCAGTTCAAATTTTCAACCCTAATATATAATGTTAAAGAAAAAACTCCACGAACTTAATCCAATTGCTAACACTTGGACACTCAATTTTTAGTTTGGAAAACTTTCTTTTGTACAATTTTTTCCCATTCACAAAAGAAAAGAAAAAAAAGTGTTTTTTTAAAGTAAATAACTTTATTAATAATCATAAATGTCCTGATACAAAATATTCAGAAGGAAAGCAGGGGGATGCCCCTCTCAATCCTAGATGAGATAGCCTGACACAAAACCAATAGCTCTTGTAATACAGTGGGCAACTTGGTTCGCAGATCATTTAGCAAAAATACCGTAGAGTTTGGAAAACCAGTTGTTAAACTTTTACTATCCTCAAACCGTGACTAGAACAGTTAAGCAATTCACTCGATGAGCTTTAAACCACATTAAGAGCATCTAACTCAATTATCATCTTTTAAATACCTCTCTTTTTCAGCCAACTAATAGCTTCCTTAACACTTAATACCTTTACCACTTTTGCCTCAAATCTTCCTTTCATCATCTGATATCTATAGCAATGATAAACATACCTTTAGAATTTTGAATAACATAACTAAGACCTATAGCATACCTATTCTCAAATAAAGTTGTGTTTACATTGCATTTTAGGAAGCTGATCTTAGGCTTCATCCATCTAGATGAATTATTCAATTGATTTTGGGGCAATGTCGTTGGCACTTGAATATGAGCTTCTCGCCACTCCTAAAGGTATTGAATTCCTACCTAGACTGTAAAGAAAGGATCTTGCTATTTTTTATTCCATAAAAGATCATTTTGACTATATCAGGCACTCCACAAAACCATCACAATTCTAACTATACAATCTAGAAATCCAAGGCCTAACAAAGCTATCCTAAGAATGGTTGAGAGTATGGGCCCTTATTAGAGCCCAACATTTCTTTGTAAACTCACAATTTATAAACAAGTGAGTTAGAGATTCATCTTTTACATCACAAAATAAACATTTTCTAGAGATATTAATTCCTCTAGCAAATAAAATCAACTTCATTGGGATAACATTCCTAACATATCTTTAGATGTAATGTTTGACCTTCAGAGGCACAACCAGGTTCCACATTTTTTTCCATTATACACAAGACAATCCCAAGTTCTCATTTTTACTTTAAAGACTAGTTTGGTACCAGTATATCCACTTTTCACAATAAATATACGTTGAAGATCCCTACTTTAAAGAATCAAATCTTCAACACCTTTATTACTAAGAGGAATACTCTTTATTAGTTTTTAATCCCGGTGATTGAAAATATCCTAAATCAAGTCCATATCACACTCCTTATTTCTTGGGGTCATGAGAGAACTAAAGGTAGCATCTTTCATTTAAGGTGATGGAATAGTAGTCACTCTAGCATTTGCATCATCTGGGAGCCATTTGCCTTGCCAAGCTTTAACCTTCTCCCTATTTCCAATCCACTAACGACAACCCTCTTTTAAAATATATTGAGCCGCCACTAGAGTTCTCTAGACAAGGCTAGAATTACTTCCAATCTAGGCCTCCAAGAAAGAACAATTAGCAAAGTATTTAGCCTATAACACTTTTAAGCAAAGGGAAGAGGAATTTGTTAAAAACCTCCATCCTTACTTAGCATAAAGACTCAAATTGAATTCATGAAGCTATTTAAAACTCAAACCTCGTTGATCTTTTCCTCGCACACAACCTACTCCATCTAATCCAATAAATTCCTTTAAACTCATTATTATCCGAAGTCTACCAAAAAGCATACATTAACTTTTCTATCTTAGAGCATAAACTAACAAGAAGAAGACACATACTCATCATATAATTTAGCACTGCATGTGCAACATTTTTCAATAGGACTTCTTCACTAGCGAACTTAGTCACCTCCTCTTCAAACCTTGAATTTGATTCCAAATTCTTTCCTTAATAACATCAAGTACTTCTTTCTTGTTCCTCTCAATTATAAAGGGAAGTCTAAGGTATTTTCCCTATCCCAGGCTTTCTTCCATTTATAAGTAGGGACATATTTCTTGACGAATTGGTGCACCCAAATTAGTATTGAAAAAATGGAGGATTTTTTAAAATTTACAAGTTGACTTGAAGTTTGTCCATAAAGAGCCAAAATCTGCTTCACGGTCCTGGCTTTCATTATGTCTACTCTGAAAAATAGAACACTATCATAAGTAAACAGAAGATGCAATACTGGTGGAGTTGATATAGAGACTTTGCATTCATAAAGTAAGCCCTAAACCTCTTACTTTTTGATAATCGAAAACCGCCCCTTTACACCCAGAATAAACAAATATGGTGATAATGGGTCACCATGTTAAAGACCCCAATGAGGTACAATTGGGCCAATATGCTTATCTCCATGATCACAACATAACTAACCGTTTTAATATAAAAACTCATAAGACTGATCCACTAAAAACTGAAGGCCATCTTAATCATCATAACCTTTGAATAACCCCACTCTATTCGATTGTAAACATTTTTCCCTGTCAATTTTGAAAGATACATTGCGTTTTTTCAAAGCATGCATAGCTTCAAAAGCCACAAGAATGTTGTCTGATATCAAATAACTAGGGACAAAAGTACTTTGATAATTTGAAATGAGAGAAGGCAAAACACATTTCAAACGATTAGCTAAGACTTTTGCAATAATTTTACAAAGCACATTACATAACAAGATAGGGTGCAGATTTGTCATTTTAGAGGTATTGTTCTTCTTTAGAATCAAACAAATAGTACTATCATTCAAACCATGATGAAGGTAACAATTTATGAGAAAGTCAAGGTAAAATTCTATAATTTTCTTCCCTGTTATACTCTAATAATGTTGGTAAAAAGCTGGGTTGAGGCCATCAATTCCTAGGGACTTATTAAGATGCATAAAAAATAAAGCTGCTTTTTATTTCTTCCTCTGTAAAAGGAGCCATCAAGCTTTCATTTTGCTTAGTTGTTACTATAGATTAGATAGCTTGAATCACCTATTTCTCCACATAAGTAGATGATATAAAAATATTATTAAAATATCCTTAAATATCATTTTGAAGCTTATTAATTCGATTATTCCTCCTCCGATTAAACACAACTATATAGAAATATCTTGAATTTGAATCTCCCTCTCTTTGCTAATGTTACTTTGCCCTTTGCTTCTAATAAATCTCTTGTTGGAGAAGTAAATGATCCAGCTGCTTATGCATAATATTATACTTATTAATAGAGTCCACATCTCTGTGCAAACGAAGGCTTCTTAATTTTATTTTGCAATTATTAATCAACCTAGTAAATTTCCTCGAAAAACACTCTCCCCAATGAGGTAAATCTTGAGTAACCCTAGCAATTCTATTATAAATTAAGTCATGCAGCTCATTATTCCAACTACTCTCTACCACTTCTTTGTATTCAATTTCTCGAAGCCATAGGTTCTCAAATCTGAATTTTCTCTTCCCTACCTTACAATCGCTAGAGTTAAGTTGCAAGAAGATTGATGAATGACCATAAATAAAAGATTCTAGATTGAAAAACTTTGTGAATAGAAATAATTCTTTCCACTCTCAAGTAACAAGAGCTCTATTTAGACGTTCCTCGACCCAACCAACCAAGCCTATGCCTTGCTCCCATATGAATGGGTGCCTTATCATCATGATGTCCATAAGTTGACAATCATCCACTACATCTCGAAACCCTTTTACAAGCCATTTTGGATGTGATTACTCCCTCTCTTTTCATGATGGAAAAGGAGATCATTAAAATCTCTAATACAACACTAAGGGAGATTTAATTTATGGTTCAAATTCCGCAATAAGTCCCAATACTCCCTTCTATGATTTTGATATGCAATATTGTAAAAACCAGTGATACGACATTTTTGTACCCCCTTGACCTTAGCTATAATATCTTTATGATGCCTCCAAAAGCTGATTAATTAAGCTATATTGTTCTCTTCTCATAGAAATGATATATCACCACTTCTTCCTTCTTAATTAATTATGAACAAACTTTCAAAGTCTAACATCATCATTATACGTTCCAACACGCCTTTATTTGCTAAAGTTTCAATAAGAAAAATGAACTTAGGCCTTTGAGACCTTATAATGTCTTTTAGGGCTTGAACTATTTGTGGATTGCCCAACCCATGATAATTCCAACTTAAACTACTCATTGGGCTAGGCACGACTAAAATCCAGAGCTCACCTGTAAAATATATTTTGAGTCATTCTTGTTATTTAACCTGTTATTATTATTATCCAACCCATCCTCTATAGTCCTTCCATCTTGGACTCCCTTTATTCTCCATCATTTCATATTCATTATAATAATTCCTTCCATTGCTTCCTTTCTATTAATATAATTTCCTTTTACAGTTGATTCAGTTGGCAACTGAATCCTACCAAATAGAGAATGTCCTCTAATTGATGCTATGATTCTCATTATTTCTATGGCCAATACTTTCTCCATTTATATCATTCTTCCATATGCTATCAGTTACCATTCTGTCCTTGTTCCTCATCGGGATCATCTCAACTGTAACTTCTTTTAGTTCATTTTTGAGTTATTTTTCTCTGATATGCTTTCCCGCTCATCTACCATTTGGGGTTCTCAACTCTGCACTAAATGTCTTTTGTACATAACTTGTTGGACTTTTAAAAACTTGTTTGCAAAACTATGTGTGTGCCCTAATAGGCAACAAGTAAAGCAAAAAGGAGGGAAGTCTCTCATATTTCAAATTCACCCAAAACCATTCACCTCTCATCTTCTTCATTTTCTTCTTTCCTTTTAGCAGTTTCCTCATATCCATAGAGACTCTAAGCCTCATGTAATTCCTCCAGGTACCAGTGAAGTTCTTTGGAACATAACTAATAAATTTTCCTATATAATCCCTAATCTGTTTACCCACTCTGCCATATATCTAACTGGTAGGTTATACATTTGCATCCACATCTTAATATTTTCTAGTTCAACCAAGAATGGTTGTTCTCCCTTGGCAATTTGTTTCAAAATTAACAGATGATTATCAAACGTCCAGGGACTACCTTTTACCAATTGCTTTAAATCCAGTTTGTGAAAAAATTAAAATATAAAGAGATTTGTCCCCAAGTCCTTGATGAACACGCCTTTCACTAGTCTCTATATAGATGCTACTGTATTCTACATTACCACAAAATTGATTGGCCTATTTATCAATAAACGATCCAACAGACACCATTTATAGTTCTCACTAGACAGTATCCCTTTGACTCCTGTTGAGCTGTTACAATACCTACAAGTATATGAATCGCGACAAATAATATAATAATAAGTAGAGTATCATTTCCACGAGGATTGCCAATTATTCACTTTTTAGTTTTAGTTAGTCTTGTTTAGAGCTTCCGAATTAACTTGAATATAAACAACTATAAAACTAAATATCAAGCAGAATTAAGCAATTACTAAGCTAAATAACAAAGGAAGAAATCAATATAATAGCAATATTTTTTGGAGTTTGAATACCACATCATCATTACACTAATGAGTAAATCTATTCACACCACTTGTACATCTCAGGTTTTCATAAATTATTAAACACTCTCTTTGAATTAATGTTTAACTCAACTTGCATGAATCAATTAATGCAAAAAACCAAGGCTTAACTCTCATCATCACCATGGAAATGAGTTAATCTCGAACAAAAAAGGCATAAAGCAAACACAATGAGAATTGAATCAAGTAAAGCTCTCTCAATTCATTAACCCATTCAACTTGTGTTTATGGGTCTATTAGGACTATCATTTCTCAATGTGTATAATCCTAAACAAGAGTTATAGTTGGCCATGTACAACATTCAACAAGCACAATAAACACAATATGTACGATAAAGGAAATAGGATCTATCACATTAAACTTAAATCAAATGGGTCTCAAATCCCAACAACAAAAGGAAATTAGCAACTCATGGCTTCAATATTCAACATTCAATCAAAATAAAACCTAAATGGATATTCACAAGCAAGAAAATGAGAGAGAATAGTTATCAAGAAGCTTCTAAATATCTCTAGTGGTGCCCTCTTCTTCATACTTCTTTTTCTCCTCTTGTCCTTCCCTCACTTGGGTTTATTGGTTGGTTAGATCTTGGAATAAGAATTCTTGTGCTGAAATTCAGGGTTATTGTCCTTTTATATCTCCTTCTAGAATGTCCTTTCATATTCCCTTATATTTGCTCTTTTAAGACGCACACATCAGCATGTTCCTTGTTGAAAACGGGTTGCCCACGATCGTTATTGCATTCGCGATCATGACAGAGGGGCTTCTAATGAAGGAATGGCGGTCGCTCAACATCCATGCTCGCCACAGAACTCCAGCACCATCTTTACTTGGCTTTACTTCGAGCATCTTGCGATCACACACCTTCCTGCGATCATTACAGCACCTTAACTCTATTCCCTTGCTCTACTTTTACTCCTTTCATGCTCATTTTAACACCATCCACCTCCAAGTTCTACTTTTCCTTGAAAAATAAGATAAAAACATAAAAGTATGTACTCCTATTAACTAAACCAAGCTACATGCAAGCTATCTCCTAAAATTGCATGCTAAAATGAGTTATAAAACTACATGCAATTTAGCACCAACAAATGCCCTCACATTCAAAGACCATAACTATCATTGAAATGAACAAGGCATATGCAAACATTTCCTCAAACTTACACTACAATCTTCTTTTAATAGCTGGCTTACAATCCTATTAATATAATGTATTTAATTAATTAATAGAGAATATACTGCTTAAGGTATGTAAATTTAATAAAGAGAATAAATATGTATATAAAGTAAAAAATATGCACAATTATTTTAAAAGTCTAAAGATTTTATATATTTTTAATATTTTAATGTAACACACGTCTCATACATTTAAATCCACATATAATTATTATATGAAAATAATTATTTTGATATGAAATTTAAAAATTATAAAAATTATAACTATAGAGAGTTTATTTTTATTTATAATTGTTTTATGTTGGCTTCAAAAAATTTATAATTAGATATTTATTACTCTTTGCGTAAAATATAAATATAAAAGAATGTTCCAGTATTCATATTTAACCTATGTTCTTATGTTTGAAAGTTCGTAATTGATAATTTTTAAATTTAATTTTAAAAAATTAAGGTATTTAAGAAAATCATACAAAGTTGAACATTCAAAATTTGTTATATTAAGACAAAAACCATGTTTAATTCCATCATTTAATGACAATCTTTTGTTTTTTCTAAAAGAAAAATAATATAATCTTCTAGAACAAACATTAAATTAAAATGAAATTTAATAATAGTAAATAATAGGGATAAATGTCTGAACCTATTTAGTATTCAAATAAATTTTTTTACAATTAAATGTCTAAATCTGTAAATAAAATTTTTATTATTATTGTTTAATTATAATAAATAAATTTTTATTTTTATTAAATTGTATTTATCTTTTCATTTTTTCAAGATAAATTTAAAAATAAATTTAATATTTTATTCTATTTTTATTTTTGATAATAATAGTTCAATTATTTCAATAATATTCAATACATTTTCTTTCAAATTAGAAAAATTTTATAGTAATTTTATTTTTTAATTATTTTTATTTTATTTTATCTTTATCAGAGTGTATTTTATTATTCATCGGTAATTAGTAAGAAAGTGTAATTTATTTTTTAAAAATCAAAATAATGATAAAATGTATCTTCAAATTATATATACATGTGAAAAAATAAATTTTTTAAATTATAAAATAAAAATAAATTTAATATAAAAATAATATTTAAGTCAATTTATTAATTAAAATAACCACATAATCATCTTAACTTGGCAACAATATTTGTAGAATTTTTTTTTTAAGGTGCATATACTTAATTATAAAAAAATTATTCAAACAAAAGTGAAAAAATTCAACCATTACTCAAGTATTTATCTCTAAATAATATAATGAAATAAAAAAGCAAAAGACAAGACCGACCAAAGTCGATTCTTAAAATATGAATTTCCAAAGTGAGAAACGAAAATACAAAACCAAAACTCCTTTTGTTTACTAATCAATCCATTTTCAAATACGCAATTTGATTTATTATTCATCTGTCATTCTCTTGATCAGTCTTCTGTATCTCTTCCTCGCCCTCTTCTTCCTTCTTTCTGACGCAAGGTAACGTTTCAATCTTATAGATCGTTTACCTTTATCCATCTGTTCATCTGCTTCTGTGTTCTTTGTTTCCTCTTTGTTCTTGTTTTTTGCTAACCGGGCCTTGCCCTTTTTAATTTGTGTGATGAGGTATTGCTTCAATTGAGCATCTTTATATTCATTTTTTGGGTTAGTGTTGATGGGTTTTTTCTTTTCTTTGATTGTTTTTGGGTGATTTTCAAAATGGTCAAGAATTGGGTTTTAGTTTGTGGGTTTTGTTCTTGGATTTCAGTGTTCTTGAATTGCGTTTTAAATTTTGTCATGGGATTGGTAATATTCATTTTAGATTTTTTGTGGGTTTAACTAAAAGTAAACATTTTGATCATAATTTGCTGTTTGTTTCAATTCGATCATTTCTTGAATTCCTTGATTGATTGTTGATTTTTCTCTCTTGCTTTTGATTTGATTGCTTTGTGTTCATGATAGATAATAAGGAACAGCTAGCTCGAAAATAAGGAACCGATTATAACTATGGCAAATAATGCGGCAGCTTGTGCCGAGAGGGCTACGAGTGACATGTTGATTGGACCAGACTGGGCCATCAATATCGAGCTTTGCGATGTAATCAACATGGACCCTGGGTATGATTTCTATGCTTTGGTAAAGCTTGTATGCAAAATCTTTACTTTCTTTTTGAGATTGTGCTGATTTTGATACCATCTGCTGATTGGATTATTGTTGCAGGCAAGCAAAAGATGCCTTAAAAGTACTGAAGAAGCGACTAGGCAACAAAAATCCTAAGATACAACTTCTAGCTCTTTTTGTCAGTATTTCTTTCTAGTTGTAGAATTTTTTTCTTTTTTTTTTCCTTTCTTTTTTCACGGTTCAACTTATTGGCTGTGTAAAACAACAGCACCGCCATGTAGTTGTTCTGGCAGTATGTAAAATCTTGGCTCTAAATTAAATTAGTATTTGTAACTTTTTAAATGTCACAGTTGTCGATTATGTAGAATTTACCTTCCAACTGGATTACTTCTATTCCATCAGAGATATCCTTGCTCTTATTTCATGATGCCAATTTGGCCTTGTCATGCAATTTATGCTGTTCAGACAAGTATACTAAAACATGTCACATGATAACAGCTGTTGTCTTATAATTCATAATGTTTTGTGGGGTATTTCTTGATTTAGGCATTGGAGACTGTCAGCAAAAATTGTGGCGAGAATGTATTTCAGCAAATTGTTGAGCGTGATATCCTACATGATATGGTTAAAATAGTGAAGAAGAAGGTCTCTATTTCTCTTTTTAACCGCACAACAGATCTTTTTTATGATTCCGTATCTGTTTTATAATATATTTTCTTCTGATAAAACCCTGCAGCCGGATTTGAATGTGAGGGAAAAGATACTTATTTTGATAGATACATGGCAAGAAGCTTTTGGGGGACAAAGGGGAAGGTACCCCCAATATTATGCTGCATACAATGAACTAAGGGTAAATGGAACCTTGAGCTCTTTGCAATGTATTTAATTCTTATAAGGTTGAAATAGTTATTTTTGGTAGCAGCATGTCCATTAAGGATTTCTATATGAATGGCTTCCCTATGTGGTATTTGCTTTAGCAGTTATGGTTGTAACAATTAGATAGTTAATGCAGCTGCTGTTTTGTTAATAGCTAGTTATAGTTTGTTGGGATTAGACATTTTCTGATTTTCATCAGTACTTGTGTATTTATAATTGAAGGTGTTTTTAACCATAAAATTGAACTATAATTTTTATCAAAGCCGAAATCATTTCAGATGTTTAGAATATATATATTTAAACCTTTTAATTTTTCTCTCTACATTCATGGAGGCTTATTTTATGAAATTAACTGTTGTTTGATAACTGATAGGCTGCTGGAGTTGAGTTTCCACCCCGAGCAGAAAACAGTGTTCCCCTCTTTACTCCTCCCCAGACACAGCCAATTGTTCATGCACCTTCATCATATGAAGAAGCTGCTATACAGGCCTCTCTGCAGGCTGAAGATGCTTCTGGCCTCAGGTGCATTTTGAACTACTGTGTTTCTTTTTTCTTCTCTTTCTGTGCCAGCTTAAATATGTCTATTTTTGCTAAAAGGAAAAAGGTCCATTTTGGTCCTGTCCCTGAACTATCTATAAAAGGGCAATTTAGTTCTACAATTTGAAGGTTATATTTCTGACATATACCTCTTATGTAATTTAATTCTACGTTTTAAAGGAGGCATTAGATAGCTTCTGTTTTAGTTGGGCCATTCTGGCACTCTGTATTAATAGTTGGTTGCTGGTAAATCATTTTACGAAAGCCTTTGTTTGTTTTCAGCTTGCCAGAGATTCAAAATGCTCGTGGACTGTCAGATGTGTTAATGGAAATGCTTAGCGCCTTGGATCCTAGGAATCCTGAGGTAGAATCTGATTTTTATCCTTGTGTAAATTATTCTTATGTTTTTTTAAGCCTTTCTGCTGCTTGTAGTCTACATTCTTATGCTTTCCTTTTCAATTTGTGTGATTCCTTCTTTTTCACATTCATATTTAAACAGTCAAGCCTTTTAGGTGCAGCAATAGGTAGTGGATATGGAATTAGACACTTTATTTTGTGGCCAACATTCCTATTAGTGTTTGATATCTCAAATTTTTATAAGGTATAGTGTTTGGCGAAATCGGCTATCTGATACTGATTCATTGGGAGTATAAGAGCTGAATTATTCAGCTGGCCTAAGTGCTTCAAATAAAAAATGGAAATATTTTTTGTAAAGTTTGGCTCCGTTTGTTTGCGGAAAATATTTTCTCCAATGTTTGGCTAGAAGAAAATAAATGAGGAGAGAAGATATTGAAAAATAAAAGAGAAGACAAAAAATGTAGAGAGAAGACATTGAAAAAGGTATTGGAAAATGATTTCTCATCCTTAGAATGGGAAATCATTTTTCTTTCGTTTTGAAGTTATTTTCCTTTGATTAACAATTTATTTTCCGTTGACTTATTTTTTTTGGCAATTCAAACACTGGAAAATATTTTCCGGAAGAATATTTTCCGCAAACAAACGGAGCCTTTATATTCTATAATTGAATTTGAAGTATAATTGTGAATTGGTTCGGAGGAAAGGGTCATGATGCTGGTATTGATATTGTTGTTGAATAATGATTCTTTGGTTGTTGTGGAACATTGATTAGTAGAGGCAGTGGTAATTGTGATTGTGGTGGTGGGGTTAGATGGCATAGTGGCAGTAATGGTCATATTGACAGGTGATAACCGGTAGTGATTGTAGTGATGATTAAAGGGAACTTAATAAAAGTTTAGAACGTTATATGAAAAATAAATATACGGAGTGATTTATTTGAATTAGGTGCTGAAAACTATAAACTATACTAAATCACTAATGCTATCAAAACCTTGCCTAACATTTAAAAGTTGTAAAAATAAATGGCAGCATACATACTTGAAGACTCAAGTGCCAAATATTCTAATCCAAATGCTTAATTCTTGTTAGCAACCACTGCCCTATATCGTATAGCTTGAACTATGGCCTTCATTTATTTTGCATATTGTTTCACTTCGCTGAGATAGGAAGTTTGGCGTTTTAAGTTATTGGTTTTGGTTTGATGTTAAGGCCATCAGTAGTGTGCTTTTGGGAATTCTCTTCATTAAGAATAAGATCTTCTGTTAGGGAGTTTTATGCTATACCTGCTATTCTTAATGAAAGAAAAATCTTTATTGAGTTTTAGGTATTAGTCATACCTAAACCTCAATAAAGATTTTTAGACTAGCATATGTTTAGTTCCTGCTTGATGCACAGTCTGCATAGATTCAAGCTTCTTATCCATCATTATTGAAGTAAATGTTTTTATGCAATACATAAATTGTCTTCTAATGCTTATGTGTATACACATGATGCCAGGGTGTCAAAGACGAAGTGATAGTTGACCTTGTTGATCAGTGCCGTTCGTACCAAAAAAGAGTCATGCATCTTGTGAATAGTACTGTGTACGAATTTGACCGATCTTTCTCTATCTCTATCTCTCTCTTTTTCATATATAAAAAACTTTTGAGGATAGTAATAAGGGTTGTGCTTTTCTTTCAGAGATGAGGAGCTTTTATGCCAGGGATTGGCATTGAATGATAACTTGCAGCGTGTACTTAGCCGGCATGATGATATTGCGAAAGGAACTGCTCCTGTAGCAGAAAGGAGAGTGGATGCTCATACTCCAGTTGTGCCTTTTGTTAATATTAACCATGAGGATGATGAATCAGAAGATGACTTTTCCCAGCTGGCTCATAGGTGATCATACTTGCTTATTTTTATGTGTGGCATGACTGGGATATTCTTGATATGGCTTCTAGCTTCACTTAGTAGTTGAGGATATATAAATGGGGGAGTACGTAGGAAATGATTTGTTGGAACTTGAAGCATCTCATCATGCAATTTACTATTTTCATTTTGGAAATGTTTGGAGATCATAAGCATGAATTCATTATGTTGACCTTTTGAAAGATATATTATAACAATGTTGACCTTTTGAAAGATATATTATAACAAGTTAGTAAATCATGTGACTGCAGGTCGTCAAGAGAAAATCTCCAAGGACAAGGCAGGAAACCGGTCAGTGTTAGGACTGTCAGCCCTCTACTTCCTCCTCCTCCTGCATCAAAGAAGCCAGTCAGTGCGGACTCTGGCATGGTTGATTATCTCAGTGGTGATGCCTACAAGTCCGAAGGATCTCCTCAGAAGTCTGAGCCCACACCCTATACAGTTCCAATTCATTCCAGCGCGAACACCTCACCTCCATACTCTGCGTCATCTCCTCCCTCTCATGCTGTAAACTCTTCACCTTTGTTTGCTGGCCGGCCTGTATATGATGAACCAGCTCCAGTAAGCAAATCAGCAGATGGGCTGCCTCCAGCTCCTTGGGATACACCTTCCAGTGGATCTCTGCCACCCCCTCCTTCCAGGTATAACCAGAGACTGCAATACTTCGACCAATACCAGGGTTTTAGCAGTGGTGCCTCTCATTCAAGTAGTGGATCAGGTTCCTCTTATGATAGCTTAGTTGGCCAAACCAAGAATCTTTCGCTTAATTCATCTACCCCCACTAAAGAAGCAAAACCAGAAGATGCTCTCTTCAAAGATCTTGTTGATTTTGCAAAAGCCAAGTCATCTTCACCGTCCAAACCATCCAATAGATCATTTTAGTCAGTACAGGTCATCTGTGTTGGTGCAGCTTTTGAATACTTTATTAGATGGTCAGGTTTTGCATCAGACCATGAGATTGATTACCAGTTAATAAATGTCAGATTAACTTTTCGAGTTATGGTTTGTCTATGCTTTGTAGCAGAGGTTTATGTTGAGATGAACTGCTTATTGGATTTATTCTAGTACATATATCTTAGAATCTGGTTGTATCATATTTTGCTTTCTAGAATTTCTTCCACTAGTGCTAAAATGAACTCTTCGTCTTATTTTATTTTTTAATCTGATTGTATCGTTCTTCATCTATTTCCTACAGTCTATTTGGTTTGTTGAGCTGGGTTTCTTCTAATCAATTCATAGGGCTTTTTGCCGTCTATTTTATGATGTAGCAATATGGTATAAGTCCAGGCTTTTCATTTCCTCTGGTTTCATTACGAAGCAATCCTGAAGCTTGGTGGGGAAGCAAGCTTCGGGTGCTTTTTGTAGGAAAAGCAAATTTCCTGTAATGGGGCTGGCAATTTTTTGGTTTCTGAATGGGATGTTGGGGTTGGGGTTTTCGGTTGAACTTTCAAGCTCAACTATCTTAATGAAGATGCAACTTAATTTGGTCCCATCTGGATGGAGGAAAACGTTCCTCCTATTCAAGATAAAACGAGTTTAATTCAGGTTATTTCAGATAGAAGAGATAAAAGCGATCCGACGGATCCTGTCATTGGCAATAGTAGTAATGGTTTTGGCAGCTCAAACATGTCCAAATTCATGTGGCTTCTTGTCAAAGGCAACAGCTTACAATGCGGGTTATAATTAAAGTGCATATCATGCATACAATATACTGGAACCTTAATATTCACATAAAAATTATGGAATGGATTGTACTAGCTTGGATCTTGAATGATGAGGTTCTGTCAGGAGTAACAACACTTATGCTTTCATTTAATACTGTCAAAATCTATCATAGCTTTTCATATAGCAGAGGAATAACAACATAATTTAAAAAAAAAAAAATTCTCAATGCCCTTTTAGTGTAAAACTGAGCATCAAAAGAGAAGAATTATTAACAAATAAATGAACTAATTAATAAGATATTAAAAGAACAATAATACACTATATCAATTTAACATAAAAGACCTGAAAACTTTTGGTTGTCTAACCTTATTTATTGGCCTAGAAATAGGGGAAAAAAAAGGGCTTTGATAAATTTTTTCCAATGAAGATTGGCTCAATTCAACATGTATATTTTCTTCATCACCTCTCTTTGGTATTAGCACAAAGATTTAACTGTCTGCCTTCGGCTTTGCTAGCCTCAGCTGTACATAATTCCAACTTCACCAGCCTCATCAAAAGTCTTGCAGCTGTACAACCTATCAGAGGTCCTGTGTCCAATATCTTTTTGTTACTTCGCCTGCATGCATAATGCATAATGCAAAACTTTCAGTAACATATAGATACATATAAGATATGTCTAGGACAAATCGTTGATCGTATGTGATATTTTATGTATTTGATGCAGAAGTCGTTTTATTATAAATATAAATTTCAAGAGTAAATCATGATTAATCAAGTCAAATTAATCAATGCAGTTTACTATCAATTTACAATTAATTCTCTCATTTCTATTCAAGAAATTAATTTCACAAAATTAATTAAGAATATACAAAAGAAATTTCAAATGAACTTTCATGCATGTAACCTATACAAACTATACTTCCCAGTGATGGATGTTTTAATTTGATCATATAAACTTAACAAAAAGAGGAAAAAACAAAAACCATTTCTTCTTATCATAAATTTCACATCTCAATTCACATAGAGAATACTTATGATTAATCTTTAGCAATGGATATTCTTTAATTTAATATACAAATCTCACTTCACACACACACACACCATACTATCTTAAACAAATTAATTTCTATTTGCCTTCATTTCTTTTTTTTTTCCACTTTATATTTTGATAGGCCTTTTATTACTTTTACAAACCTTTATAAATTTCTTGAATTTCATTAATTTAATTTCCCTGCCTTTATGATTTACCTAAAGAGTTTTTAGTAGATTAGACTGAGAAATTAATTACTACTATATAAATCTTCTTTGTTATCTAGCTACTCCTAGAGCTTTTTAACCCGGCTACAATGTGCCTCAACCTCAACATATTATTTCTTTAAAAGGGTCTTGAATCTTGATATTTATATCAGAACACCATTCAATTCAAAAACAAAACAAAAAATTATTAGTAGTAGAAATTTACTAATTGAGTACGAGTTAAATAATGATTTTTTAATAATTAGTTTGATTAGGATATTCAGAATCTAACATTTTATTGATTTTCTTTTAAAACATTAGCGTCTGATGATTCTCTCCTAGAATGATTTTAAATGGCCTTATTCTTCACGTAAACTATATATAAAAAAAAATTGATTTGAGTTGAGGGAACCGAAACCATGCATGAAAAAAGAATTGAAGTTGCTAGGAAGCCTAGAGGAAAGGTGATACATATTCTCCATATTTAGTTGTTTAATTATACATTGAAAAATGATTTTTCTCTAATAAGCTACATATCTAGAGTTCAAACCAGAAAAAATTTATGAGAAGAAACTAACTAAAATGGCACTTCAAGTTCAACCACATAATATAACATATGATATGTAGAACGTGTAATGGAAGAGAAGAGGAGAAGAGAAAGAACAAACACACCCCACCATGGCGGCAGCAAGAAATTAATCTAAGACAAATAAAGATTTTAGTTACCTCATTCATCAAATAGAAGCAAATTACATATGTACACATAGCTAACAGTGGCTGCAGTCGCTAACAATGCAGTTAAAGGCACATTGGCTTCCATGCTTGGAAATCTTGTAAAGAAGAAGAAAAATCCTGCGTTTGATTCTTCCCCTAGCAGCTGGTACTACACATGATCTCTTGTTGCAGCTTCTTCTACTTGCAAGTACTACACTTTGGTCCGTACCTTTAACCCTAGTCATCTTCTTGTCCATTTTTTGTCTCATGGAGAAGACAAAGAGAGCTCAGAATTGCTGAGATAAATATGGCTTTTATATATGACAATGCTAAACAAGGAACCTTCCTGCCTCTTTCATGCAACACTTCACACACAACATTATTATTATTATTATTCTAAAAAAAAAACATCATTCTTTTTTTTGTCTTCCAAAAGTGCACCTGGCATATCGTACGTCTATATATATTATCTCAAAATGTTGAATCTGCACCACTTGTTTCAGAAAATTGAATAAATTAATTATATTTTATATATACCAGACATATTTTGATTATTAAAGTGAGTTCTGAAAAGTTAAAAATTTGATTGTACATATTAGAAATTAAATCTTTATTTTTATTTAGAAAGTTATTTTATTCCTCCTAATTAGTGTGTAATTAGGTTTTTCATATATAGGAATATTTGATGTATATATAAAGGATGTAACATCTCTTCTGGAATATATGAAAATAATTTTCTTAAATTTTTCTTTTCTTTTCCTTAGAATTTTATTTTTCATGGTATCATAGCATACCTATTGAAATCGAATTTAATTTTTTGAATTCTTTGATGTCGTAATCCTTTCGAAATCCATCATGTCCACTGAAAATACATCCATTATAACACATGGAACATCAACTTTTATTCAAACCCTTCAAGATAATTCTCTCTTTCCTACTGGGATTATACTTGATGATATGAACTACCATCTATGGTCACAACTCATGGAGATACGAATTGGAGTCAAAAATAAATATGGTTTTCTTACTGGCGCGACTGCCAAACCACCTGCGGGAGATAAAGCTTTGGAGACTTGGCTTATTGATAATAACCGAGTCAAAAGTTGGCTCATTGATTCCATGAGTCCAACATTGATGCAAAGATTCATCCGTCTTCAAACAACAAAGGAGATATGGGATGCTGTCTCCAAAACCTTATATGATGGATTTGATGAAACTCAATTGTTTTAGTTAAACCGGAAATCATTTACTACACGTCAGAATGGTAGGCCATTACCTACATACCACAATGAGCTAGTTGGAATATTTTAGGAGATTGATGCCCGGATGAGTGCTCAAGGGGAGGATGTTAATGGAGTAGTATCACTCCACAAGCATATTACTCGGCTTCGAACACATATTTTTCTTACCGAACTTGACTTGGAATTTAATAATGCTTGAAGTGAAATTCTATGGAAGGATCCGCCTCTTGATCTCGAGTCCAGTTATGCATATGTGCGTAGGGATCACAACCAGCGACAGACGATGGAGGAGCTAAAGGTTCTACCGAACAATGTAGTGCTTGTAGCGGCTCGGACTTAACCACAGTCCAAAGAAAAAGTACCAAGTAAGTCGAGTACATACACATGTACTCATTGTGGTGAAGTTGGCCACTCCAAGGAGCGGTGCTATAAAATTATGGGCTATCCGGAATGGTGGGATTTCAATAGAAAGCCTCAGAAGAAGCTCGGAAGAGCTACAATTGCCACCACTAGTGACACAAAACCAAGTGGTGATCTTGATGAAACATCAGGTATGATAAATCTTACTCAGAATAATGCATGGATTATTGATACAGGTGTTACTAATCACATGACAAACTCCACCTACCATCTAACCTCCATTCGACCATCAATCCAACAAAATATTCTGACTGCTAATGGAGGAATAACACCTGTCACCTATGAAGGATCAATATCTAACTCTAACTCTCTCAATTTAGATAATGCTCTTGTTGTTCCATCTCTTTCTTGTAATCTACTATCTGTTTGCCAAATCACCGAAACCTTAAACTATACTATCAAATTTTAGCCTAAATATTATTTATTTCAGGACATTGCAACGCACCAGATTCTTGGCTCTGGTGTTAAACATGAAAAGTTGTACTATCTTGATTTGCATGGTGATCCGAATAAGAAATCAAGTTAAGTCAATAGTGTTATTCGAAGTAGCTCGGACAAAGAACAAGTAATTTTGTAGCATCGATGTCTTGGACATCTATCTTTTCATTATTTTAAAAAAATAAAGCCTGAATTGTTTTTGAGTATTAAGACTCTGAGTTCAATTGTGATATTTGTGAATTGGCAAAGAGCCACAAGATTTCATATGTACCCAGTTATAATAAGAATTCAATTCCATTTATGACTATTCATTCTGATGTATGGGGACCTACTCGAATTCCTACTCTATTTGGTGCTCAATATTTTGTAACATTTATTGATAAATGTACCTAGATGACTTGGGTATCCCTACTTTCAAACAAGGAAGATATGTGTTCTGTGTTTCAGGATCTGTACAAAATGGTGGTTATATAGTACCAGTGTCAAATCTGAGTCTTACAATCTAACAATGGTGGGGAGTATCTTAACTTGACCCTTAAATTTTTTTGCCATGAGCATGGCATTCGTCACCAAACTTCCTGCACCGGAACCCCTAACAGAATGATATAGCAGAATGAAAAAATTGACAACTATTGGAAGTAGTCCGAGCATCTCTATTTGACATGAATGTTCCTTGGGAATACTTGAGAGAGGTCGTTCGGTCCGCTGCTTACCTTATAAACTGAACTCTATTAAGAATTCTCGATTTTAAAATTCCTTTTTAAAAACTGCAGGAGCTAGTCCCAGCTCCATCTCTTAATAATCTCGAGCCCTGAGTATTTAGATGCTCGACATTTGTTCATCAAGTACTCGGTAAATTGGATCCATGAGTTGTCCGGTGTATCTTTGTTGGATATACCGAGCTACAAAAGGGATATCGATGTTGTGATCCATCTGCTAAGAAGATGTATGTAACTTGGGATGTTCAGTTCCGTGAAAATGCACCCTACTTCTGTCCATCCGAGTGCTCTCTTTAGGTGGAGAAAGTCCAGGACATCTTTGAAGATAGTACTCCGAGCATCTCAAATGATCAGACAGTATGCCCTTTAAGCATCTCAAATGATCAGACAGTATGCCCAAGTATCCCTTTTGGACAGATAACTGAAGATAGTCCGAGTGTCGAGCTCAGACTTAAAACTAATCAAGATAGTATATCTTCCCAGTCCACACCAGAAGTTGAAGAATCTCTGGATGTGCACAATAAGGTAAACTCATCTCCTTTAGTAACTTCAAATACCGAGCCTAGCCTCGTTATCTTTCTAGAATAAATAGAGGGATTCCTAAAAAATAATATGATCCAGACCTCAACACCAAAGCTAAATATCCCGTTAATAATTTCATATCAGCAAATTGTTTGTCAAAATCACATGCATATACTGTAAATCAATTATCTACTGTATCTATTCTGAGTAATGTGCAGGAGGCTCTAGCTGATCCATATTGGAAGAAAGCCATGAATGATGAAATGGAAGCATTGCAGAAGAACTTTACATGGGAACTTGTTCCACTTCCTAAAGGAAAGAAAATGGTTGGATGCAAGTGGATATTCACTGTTAAACTGAATCTGGATGGAAGCATTAATCGATATAAAGCTCGGTTGGTTGTAAAAGGATATACTCAGAAGTATGGAATTTACTATGAAGATACATTTGCCCCAGTAGCAAAAATGAACACCATCCGAGTCCTTATTTTATTAGCTGCCAACCTAGACTGGCCACTGCGATAGTTTGATGTGTAAAATACTTTTTTGAATGGAACCATATATGAAGAAGTGTACATGGATCCACCACCCAGAACGAGGTGCACTGACCGAGTATGCAAATTAAAAAGAGCATTATACGGACTCAAGCAATCGCCTCGAGCATGGTTTGGACGACTCTTAACATTTATGAGGAAGCTTGGTTATAAACAAAGTGATGCTGACCATACACTATTCATCAAACAAAAGACGGGTAAAGTCATTGCTCTTATTGTGTATGTTGATGATATGGTAGTCATTGGAAATGATCCGAGTGAGATAACAACCTTGCAAAGACAGTTAGCAATCGAGTTTGAACTCAAGGATCTGGCTAACTTGAAGTATTTTTTGGGGATTGAAGTTGCAAGATCAGCTCAAGGTATTTCTCTCTGCCAACGAAAGTATGTAATGGATTTATTGACAAAAACAGGCATGCTTGATTGCAAGCTAGTCAAGACTCTGATGGAAGTCAACCATGGATTATTAATCTGAGAAGGTCAAGTTCCAATTGATAAAGCTTAGTATCAAAGGCTGGTGGGAAGATTAATTTACTTATCTCATACTCGGCCGGACATTGCTTATGCAGTAAGTGTTGTAAGTCAATTCATGCATTCTCCGAGTAAAGAACATATGGATGCAGTATACCGAGTGCTAAGATACCTAAAGTCTTGTTCGGGCAAATGTTTATTTTTTGGGAGAAATAAGGATTATGAAATTGTTAGTTATACTGATGCTGACTGGGCCAGAGATCAAACTGATCGAAAATCAACATCCGGGTACTTCACGTTTATTGGAAAGAATCTGGTCACTTGGAGAAGTAAGAAACAGAAAGTTGTAGCACGGTCGAGTGCTGAAGCTGAGTTTAGAGTTATGACATATGGTGTATGTGAATTGCTATGGATAAAAAGAATTGTTCAGGATCTGGGGCTAGATTATCTGAAACCTATGTTATTAAATTGTGATAATAAGGCTGCCATAGCAATTGTAAACAACCCAGTTCAACTTGATCGAACTAAGCATATAGAGGTTGACAAACCCTTCATCAAAGATCATCTGAATCAAGGAACAATTGATCTTCCATTTATTTCTTCTCAGACTCAACTAGCTGACATTCTCACAAAGGCTGTATCCGAAAACGTGTTCTATAGCTCACTTGGCAAGTTGAGAATGATTGACATACATTCACCAACTTAAAGGGAAGTATTAAAGTGAGCTCTAGAAATTCAAAGATTTGATTTGATTTATTAGAAATTAAATTTTTATTTTTATTTAGGAAGTTATTTTATTCCTCCTAATTAGCGCACCTAATTAGTGTATAATTAGATTTTTCATATATAAAAATATTTGATATATATAAAGGATGTAACCTCTCTTATGAAATATATGAAAATAATTTTCTTGAATTTTTTTCTTTTTTTTCTTTGAATTTTATTATTTATCATGAATTGTGCATATGCATCTTATATTTATTAATTTTCTTTTGTTGGTCTGCGAATAATTTCATCAAGTTTCAGGATATATATAGACATTAGAACCACAAATTATAGGATATCATAAACTATTAATTTTGTAATAAAAGAAAATTGTATAAGATGATTGAGCAGAATATATATATATATATAGCAGAAAAAATAGTTAAAATATCAGAAAACTACATTTTCTTAGTTAGTTATTATTAGTCATCATCATAATATGGAATTTCTCGGGTGAGCAAGAATGTCTTCACTCTCTTTAAAATTAACTATGAAGAACGAATGTATAGTGCGGTTGGATGTGGACTGCATCATGGAATTATATGTGCAGGGAATGTTTAGTTACTCTTTTTATTGGCCTTTTTTTTTTTTATATATATATATAGTTGAATTTCGGCTGAAGTTTGGTTTTAAAATGTTATATATATATATATATATATATCACTACCAACGTAAGGAATTCATATTTGGATAAAAAGCACACATGCAATAGGATTTTAGTGTATAGGGTTAAATGCATATATATTTCAAAAAAAAATTTAAGTTAGCTGATAAAATTTATTTTTACTTAAATAATATTTTAGATTTGAATTATGATATATACAGTTTCATTAAATTATGTGTTAAAAGAATTTTATTGTCTTTATGATCATACCTGAGTCGATTAAACTAAAACTAAATATGTACTCTATTTTTTCTCCAATCCTAAAAAATAATGATAAGAATGCATTAGAAAATTGAGTTTAAAATGTACTGGGTATAAATAATTTTTTTTACTATATGAAACTCATTTAGATTAATTAAGGTATATTTTATATGTTCAATTTAAATAAATTTTTTTTATAAAATTTATTTAAATATTCATTTATTTTAATTTATGAAATTATCTGTAAATTTATTTATATTTTACATTAAATTCATAAAATAGTTATAATTAATTCAAAGTCTACTAAATTTGGTAGAATTTTCAAACATATTCGACAGAAGATATTAACATATAATTCTAGTACAGTGTTTCAGCCTTCCATGATGTAGTATCATTATACAAGTTTTAATTGGGAGAGTACATTCTTCATGTGACATTACATATAAAAATAAGAACTGAGGACATAAAACAAGAGAGCAACATGACATTCTTGAAACATTTGATCTTCTAAATTACCACAAGAGGAGTATCAGCTAATTGGTGGTGCTAGAATTGATGAAATGTGCAGCAACCCTGCCAAGAAGCTTCAACTTGTGATACAGAAGAACAAACATCTTGCGTTTGATGCTTCCTCTAACCGGGGGCACAA
>CATIWM010358372.1:0-15023 GCA_949671775.1 Mallotus repandus
AATAAAATAAAAATAAAGTAATCAAAGAAAGAAAAAATAAATAGAAAAAATAGTTATGGAATAATAATAGTAGTAGTAGTAATAATAATGATAAGAAGAAGAAGAACAAAAGCAAGAAGAATAAGAAAAAAACGTAAATGAAAAAAAAAAAGAAAAAGAAAAAGGTAAAACATCAATTTTTTTCTCTGTATTTTTATTTTATTTCGAATTTTCCCTCTGCACTTTTATTTGTCCACATTGAGTTCTCACACTATTATTTTGGCATACATTGAGTCATCACACTATTATTTTAGCATACATTGAGTTCTTAGGGGGAAAATCCAAAATAAAATAAAAGTGTAGGGGAAAACTTGTGTTTTGCCATTATTATATTATTTTTCAACTAAATCCCATAATTTTTTTTCCCAATCAAATTCTATAAATTTTAATTAAATTATTAGTTTCATCAACAATGATAAATAAAACTAATTAAGTATTTTTTAATTATTTTTAAATATACAATTTCAATTAATATATCATAAATGAAAAAATATTTTTTATAAGGATAAAAATTATTTAATTTTATCAGTATCATAATTTGTGTTAAATTTTAAAATTTTTTTATCCAAGTATCAAATTTAAATTAGACAAATTTTAAAAAATAATTTTTTATATTAGGCTATTTTATAATAAATATTTGAACAATAAAATAAGTTAACATTTTGTCATTATAATTTTAATTTTTATAACAAAATATAATTAAATTAAGATAAAATATAATAAAATTTTCTATTTCATCTTAAATTAATTATATTTTATAATTAAATAAAATTATTAATTAAAATATATTATTTTTCAAATATTTATTATAAAATAGCTTAATTTATTGAAATATTTTTTTAACTGTCTAATTGAAATACAACGAGTTTAAAATTTATTTAAATATAACATAAATTATAATGTTGACAAAACTAATTGAATTTATCCAAATAAAAAAATTTAAAATTTATAGAATTTGATTGTAAATTTTTTTTATAGGATTTAATAGAAAAATAATATAATAATTTATAAAACTAATGGTAATGTTATCCCTAACAGATAAAAAATAGAAGGTATAACCTCTATTTTATCCTTTTACACTTTTATTTTGGTCCGAATTTTTCCTTACACTTTTATTCGTCTATATTGACTCCCTAAAAAATAGAAGGTATAACCTCTATTTTATCCCTTTACATTTTTATTTTAGTCCAAATTTTTTCTTGTACTTTTATTTGTCTACATTAACTTCCTATTAAGAACTTAATGTATATCAAAATAATAGTGTAAGAACTCAATATATATAAAAAAAACAAAAAAAAAATTCAAAACAAAATAAAAGCGCATGAGACAAATTAAGGGTTATGCCAAAAGAAAACGTAAAAGTGAAAAGACGCTTGCATAAGCACGAAATAAAAAATAAAACATTCAGTACAAATGAAAAAAAGGTGGTCCAACCTTGCAATTTTTCCTTAGTCAATTGGTTTGTAGCTTCCCCTTAATTTTAGGCCCTTTGAATTTTTTCTTTCTTTCCAACATGAGATCAGTTCCTACTTTCATTCTCCAACAATTAAAAAAGAAAAATATTTAAATTTGTAGCACAAAATATGTATGTCATTTTAATTAGTAAAATGTATAACACCTAAAAAATAAGTGATTATTTTAAGTCTAAAGTAGGCAAAAAAATCTACCAAAAAAATGTAATAAAGATTAAATCCTATACATTTCAATTCCAAATTTAAATTTCATACCTGGTAATTAATACCATAGTAACTATTCTTCTCGCTTCATTACATGATAAATTTATGTAGAAAATTTTGCAATATTTTTATTGCATGATGTTTCTCTAGTTCAAGAACGAGGATGAAAGTACGGATTAAATTTATAATTTATTAGGAATTTAAAATAAATTTTTTGTCATTAGACTATTCACAATTGGACAAATTTCACTTTTATTTTTGAGAAACAATCACTACCACATTAGAAAACTATATATATTTTGCCTCTATATAAGGGTTTTATTGCACAAACGGTACCATAATTTTGACCTATGTTTTAAAATAGTATCAGATTTTTCATTTTTTTCAGTCCCTTAATTTCTATTTCTTTTCAGATCATAGTCCCTTAATGATTTCCGATCAAATTTAGCATGCGTGACAGCCTAAATAATTATATTTTTTGTATATTCGCCATGTAAACATCTAATTAAGCAGCCTAATTATCTTATAGACGCCATAAAATAAAATTTGCCAAAATTTTATTTTATGGGATCCACAAAGAAAATTTGTTCTATGGGGCTAACATGATGATTAGATTGTTTAATAGGATGTTTACATGACAAATATACTAAAAAAATATTTATTCCAGCTGTTTACGTATGCTAAATTTGATAGGATATGTTTGAGGTACTTTAATATGTAGCAAAAATAGAAATTGTGGTACTGAAAAGAAAAAAAATAGAATTTTAGTAACTGAAAAGAAAAAAATTAAAAATATGGTACCATTTTGAAACATAAGACAAAATTATAGTACCAATAGTGCAATAAACCCCTATATAAGTATACAATAGCTACATCTAGTCAATAAATTTAAGTGATTGGACAGTAAATTTTATATGAAAAAGTTATGTATAGCATGAAAATAAAATGGTAAAACGCGAAAATTTTATATAAAATATTGAAACAATAAAACAAGACATATTTAAAGAACTATTAAAAAACATGACATGCAATAATAATAATAATAATAATAATAATAATAATAATAAGGGTAAATTATATTACATTCCTGAAGTTAGGCCTAATTAATATTTCAGGACCTTCTGTTTCAAAATCGAATATTAATCTCCCTAAATTTTTATATACCAACACTTAAGGACTTTTATTAGGTTTTTTTTTACGAAAAATGACTATTATGCCCTTGTTTTAACATTTGTCTTCTCTAACCCATTACATATAATCCCTAACATTTACCCCAAAGTTTTATGTTTGAATAACAATGAGAAGTGATGAAATTACTTTTAAAATATACATTTATAAAATTTTTTAGTATAAGAAAATCATTTTTAATATTTCTTAAAAATTTTAAAAAAATTAAAAACGATTTTTATAGATCTAAAAATTTTAAAAATTTAAAAATGTTACAATCAATCCATATATATTTAATTAAAAGAATTAAAAATTTTCTACACAAAAAATTTTATTTTAAAAATTAAAAATTTTTAGATCTACAAAAATTAGAAATAATTAATAATTAATAATTTTTAGATCTACAAATAAAATTTTAACTTTTTTAAATTTCTTAAAAAAATATAAAAATTAGAGAAAGGTAAATGCTATGAATTAGATGTAATAAGGTTAGAGAAGACACATGTTAAAATAAGGGCATTACGGTCATTTTTTGTAAAAAAATAATAAAAATCCTTAAGTGTTGGTATATAAAACTTTAGGGAGGTGAATATTTGATTTTGAAATAGGAGGTCCTGAAATGTTTATTAGGTCTAACCTCAGGGAGGTAAAAATAATTTGGTCTAATAATATAATAATAATAATAATAATAATTAAATAAAATGAGCATTTCAAACAAAAAATAAGAAAAATTGTAAAAATGATAACAATATTTGTTAGTTTAAAGGATAAAGATTTTGAATTTCTAAAATTTTGGAATTTTGGGTTGAAATTTTATGTATGAAAAAAAAGAGGTGTTTGAGAAGTTTTGTCCTATTATAGATCTAACTAGTTCAAACTCAAAAAATAAACCAAACTCTTATAGTTATTAGATACCAAAAATATAAAATTTTTTAAAAAATGATCGAAGCAAATCAAAATCTTTTGGCGATCAGCTTTGCAAAAGGGTTGTATATATTAAAAAAAAATTAAGATGTCAATTTATATAGTTCTAGATCTAATTCAGATATAAATTTTTAGTAATTTTTTTACCTTTTTTGGAAAAAAACTTTAAAATTTTCAATTAATGAAAAGATGAAAAAAATTTAGATATTAATAAATATAATAGAAGGCAATTTTTTTAAATTAAAAAATTACTTTTTTAAATTAACATTGGTAGAATGAGAACCCCATATCTTAAGAAAAATAATCGTTATTGTTGTGAAAAAGTTAGGTGCAATTTTCGTATGCAAATGTTTTTTTAATTAATATGATTTGATTTGGGAAAAATATAAGGACAATAAAAATATTTTAACAACTAATTTAATAGAACTATATACATTATGACTCCAATTTGAATTATATGCATATTTATTTAAGCGACCAACAATTGTATGCATTTTTTATTTTATTTATTTATTATTTTTTTTATGGCTATTTTAGTCCTTATCTACACATTAGCAAAACACACATTGCCTAACAATTTCACGTTTTGGTGCAAACATTGCCAATTAAGGAATACTAATTTTCAATACGGAAGTCACCTTGTACCAACCAAAGCTAACCAGTAAAGCTGGAGACTCTTGAAACCTTGTGATTTAGCTCAACTTTCATTACATAAATAATATAGCTAGGAAAATGTTATTGTCGATGGGGTTAAATCATATAGCAAGTTGCTTATGAGACCTTGCTGCAAGAATGTGTAATTTATACTAAAATCAGCATATGATGATTAAAGTTTGGGTTTTGCCATGTCTGCGAGGTTATTATATTTACACGCAGTCAATTTGGTTAATAATGGTGATATAACATCCCATGTACAGTACAAAAAGCAGGGCCTATAAAAAGTTGATTTCAGGCCTGCATATGTCCCTACATCTGAGGCTTGGAGCAGCCCGTATCTTCGTTTTCAAGTTCGTTTTCCAAGTAATACTTTTCTTCCTTTAGTTCCAATTGTCATTTGTGTAATGACTTTTAAAACTCTAGTTTCTAACAAATTGATGTTTCTTTTCTTTTTGAAATAATTCCAGATGCACATCAAGATGGACAAAGAATCAACAGAATGGGAGCAGCATTGCGAGAAACTTGATGGATCGACTGAAGCTGGGCTGTCGGTACTGAGAAGTGACGGAAAGTGGAAGTTTGGTCGCAAATCCTTAAGCACGGTGCAGCCAGAAGAGAACAAGGATCATGAGCAGGCTGCAATATTAACTCAGCAAAATGTGCAGAGTTTCAGTGACAGTTTCAAAGTCAATATTGACGACTTGGTCGACAATATCTCCGGAAGCATATGCAAAACAGGTTCCCTTCTAAGTAGGATTTTGTAGAATTGACCTGCAGTCTATTCTTTTGCAATTTGCATGTATGGACGATACTAAGAACATAAATACGCGCGCTATGACTTTAGTGGCAGCTGTTATGATTTTAATATTGTCTGGTCATGTCTTCCATGGCTGCTGAATTCTTTTTCACCTTCAAATACAGACCGTAATGCATTGGATGCATCTCCTTCGGCCTATAAGGATAGTTCTTGTTCTAGCAAGTGCAAGAACATGCATGGTGAACCTACCTTACCAATAGCTCTCAAGGTAATTAATATATAGCCGTTGATGATATATAATGAGCATTGCTTGTTGAGAAAAACATCATTGCTTGTTGAGAAAAACATCTAAAAAGGGTGCATGACTGATTGAATGATCGATTATGTTATATCCGCAGTTCCAAGATGTGAAATACAGTGTTAATTCAGAGAAGTACATACTTGATGGAATTAATGGTTCAGCAAATCCAGGCGAGGTTCTTGCTCTTATGGGACCTTCAGGAAGTGGCAAAACAACTCTGCTAAATCTTCTGAGTGGAAGGGTCAAATTTAAAGATGGTTCCATCACTTATAATAGCCTACCATATACTAAGTCCTTAAAACGAAGGTACATTAATTAATTAATTAAACTAATCAAGTAATTTCGTAGTCTATAAGCTAATTGTGATTCATAAAAAATGGCTAATTACTTAATTTGATGTGATTATGCGTGGATGAAAGTGCAGGATTGGGTTTGTGACACAAGATGATGTAGTGTTTCCTCACCTTACAGTTAAGGAAACTCTATCTTATGCTGCTTTGCTTCGTCTTCCCAATATCTTAACAAGACAGCAGAAAAAGGAAAGAGCCATGAATGTTATTAGCGAGCTTGGCCTTGAGAGGTGAGTGATTTCCTTCACGATTATATATAGTTATAGTGTGAATTACTACAACACCCTTAATTTGATACGACCATAATTACAATCTCCAGCTTCATCAATCAATTAATCACTCTCGAAAACATATATATGATAATAAGGCTGAGATGCCAAAAAGTTGATAGCATCTAGTCATGGCCATAACACAATCACCTGAAGTCTTAAAAATACCTGAGCTTAAAAAGAGGATATTACCATGTTGAGCCCCAGGAAAGGAAAATTTAAGATATATATATAGATATATATATATATATATATATATTAGGACCTTATAATTTTTGTCACGAACTGAATTTTCAACGAACAGGCCAAAAAGAAATGTTAGTTGTTGCTTAAATTTGATTCTTAATTACACCTGCTTTTCCAGCAATGAAAAGAAGGCCCCATAATATTTATGTTTTCTGAATCAATTTGACAAAAATTAGGCAATTAGCTCAGGAAAAAAAGAAGTCAATCTAGACTCGTTCAGAATTGCTTGCCCTCAAAGGTGGATAATCAAATAGTAATTTTCTGCAGATTCCTGTCGTGGCCTGATTTTCTGCGGATAATAATTATTTTTTTTCTGTCAGAAAATGTTCACCATCACTTTTTTTATCATTGTCAGGAGCCAAGATACTATAATTGGTGGAAATTTTGTGAGTGGGATATCTGGAGGTGAAAGGAAAAGGGTCTGTATTGGCCATGAGATTCTTATGAACCCATCACTTATTTTTTTGGATGAGCCAACATCAGGATTGGACTCCACAACCGCTCTTCGACTTGTCCAGATTCTGCAGAACATGGCAAAGGTGATAAAAATTTTTTTATCAAGTTTTGTAGGTGTAAATAACATTAATAAATTTTCATTTGTTTATGTTTTGGAGGTGTAAATAACATTAATAAATTGTCATTTGTTTATGTTTTGTGTCTGCATATAGGCTGGCAAGACAGTTGTGACCACAATACATCAGCCTTCTAGCAGGCTGTTTGGCAAGTTCGACAAGCTTCTTCTGTTGGGAGAAGGAAGTGCTTTGTACTTTGGAAAAGCATCAGAAGCCATGATGTATTTTTCTTCAATTGGTTGCAACCCACTCATTGTAATGAATCCTGCAGAGTTTCTGATTGATCTTGCAAATGGGAACTTAAATGAAAAATCATTTCCTTCAGAACTAGAGTACAAGTTCTTACCTGAAAGCAGAACAGTAGACAAAATACAGGAAGGCCCTTCTCCTTCTGATGTCCATCAGGTGTTTTATTTTTAGTGCTTCAGAAATTATTAAAGAATAGATGGGTTGTCAGGATTTAAATCCTTCAGTATTTTGTACAACAATTCTAATTACTCCAAATTCACACCCTGTAGTATCTTCTGGAGGCTTATGAAGCAAAAGTGTCAAGAACGGGGCAAAGAAAGTCCCTAAAGCCTGTTACAATAGATGGTGAGATTCAGATTCCTGGGAAGTTGAATCCAAGGGAATGGGGAGCAACTTGGTGGGAGCAATTCTCAGTTCTTGTCTGCAGAAGCCTTACAGAAAGGCGCCATGAGTACTTCAGTTTTATGCGTGTAACTCAGGTTGTAGCCACTGCAGTAATAATAGGACTACTTTGGTGGCATTCTGATGATTCATCTCCTCAGCATCTTGAAGATCAGGTCAGTTAATTTGATCTAGTTAATATGAATGCATAATTACTTTTTTTTAGCTTCGAAAGTTAGAGGTTTCGCGCATTGGGGATGCCTTTTTAACATCATTATTGTTTCATGGTGCAGGCAGGATTATTATTCTTCATATCAGTATTTTGGGGCTTCTTTCCTCTGTTCACGGCCATATTCACATTTCCACAAGAAAGGGCGATGCTAACGAAAGAGAGAGCAGTTGGAATGTATAGACTCAGTGCATATTTTGCAGCCAGAAACATTAGTGACCTTCCTTTGGATCTGATAATGCCTACAGTGTTCATTTTGATAGTATATTTTATGGTTGGATTGAAGTTGAGCTTTTCTGCGTTCTCTCTGACCATGCTAACAGTGTTTCTCAGCATTGTTGCCTCTCAGGTACTACTTGAATTTTCTGCTTCTGAGTGTAAAAATACTTGTTTTTTCCTGGTTCATAATGTGATTACCTCAGAATTTTACATGTGCAGGGTCTTGGACTCACTATAGGTGCAGCAGTCATGGATGTGAAGAAAGCAACAACACTTGCTTCCATTATTATTATGACCTTCATGTTATCTGGTGGATTCTTTCTTCAGGTAAGACGCCTAAATCTCTGCTATTATTGTTGTTAATTAACAGTTTCTAATTTGTAAAATTTCAATGCAGGAGGTTCCGTCCTTTATGTCATGGGTGCGCTACGTTTCATTCAACTATCACACATACAGGTTGCTCCTGAACATTCAGTACCATTGCCCAGATTCATCTCCTGGATCAAGTTCTTGCCGGTCTACGCGTCGCACTGATTCAAGACTAGACCATAGTGGAGAACAAGTGGCAGCATTGATGGTGATGATAGTTGCATATCGCCTAGTAGCCTACATGTTTCTAAGGAAAATGGCCTAGTTCATGTCACTAAACAAGTTGATCAAGATTTGCTTATGTAATTCACCTATAAAGAATTTGCTTAATCTATCAACTCAACGTTCAACAAGCTAATTTCTGTCGTAGAGGCTTATCTTCTTCTTTAACATAATTATCCTGCCACTAGCTGGATGACACTTTCTAATTATCATTCAATTGGGTGTCAAAGTCCTCTTCTTGGTTAAGCCAAAGGAATTACTCATCTTCATATCTGTTTTGGGTTTGCACTGTAGTTAAAAAAAAAAAAAAACCCGCGAAGGATATGGCGTAGGATTGGAGAGTAAATTTCTCCAACTTATCCTAAGAATAGCGGGGTTTATGCCAATTTATAGCAAAAATTTAAATTTTACTAATTTATGGTGCATTTTAAAAGAATTACCATTTTGTTATAGAGTGAAAAAGATTATTAATTTATGGTAATTTTTGCTTAGTGGCATGCGAGTTGACTTTTGACTTTTAATTTTTAACTTTGACTCACATGCCACCCCATAAAAATGCCCATAAATTCATAATTTTTTTACATTCCACCACAAAATAAAAATTTTTGTAAAAAATACCATAAATTGATAAAAATTTTAAATTTTTGCCATAAATTGACAAAAAGCCTAAAATAGAATGGGTTAGAGATCCGTTAAGAGTTCAATTATTCACTTAATAGGTTTGAAGACTACAACAGGTACCAATTACTTGTTTTGGGGTAATTTTTCCTCATGCTACTCAACGTCTTTTTTTTTTTTTTTTTTGGAAAAAGCATGGCAACGCCGAGACAACAAAGAGAACTAAGAATCTACCCTCAGTTGATCATTATGACCAGCTGAGTCATTACATAACAAACTAGACAAATGAGCATCAGAGAAATAATTGATAGTACCCAACCAGCTTCCAGAGCTGCATTAGCAATCCAATCAGCACACATGTTTGCTTCCCTCATAATAAGCCTGGCCGCGAGCCGATTTAGACTCTGAATTGGAATCAAAATCGGATCAGAACCAAATTGAAATACCCCGGAACCATAGGAAGAACCGATTCTTCTCTAGATGGAATTGTGAACCGCCGGTTTCGAATTGTCGGTTCCGATTCCGAACCAGCATTTTTTAAATTATATATATATTTTTTATTTTATTTTTCTTATTTAATTTATTAATTCAAACCCTTTAAATTTTTGAAAAAATAGTCAATATGTAAATGATCATTTTTTAATTTATAAACTAATTTAATATATATTTATTTTAATTTTATTTTTAATTCAAACTTTTTAAATTTTTTAATTTTAAGTCATGGTCAATTATAATTTTTTAATTTATTTATATATATATATATATATATAATAAAAAAATTGTGGGGAGGCTTGTGCATGGGCCCTCCCCCATGAATTAGCCGTTTGAATATATATATAATTGAAAATATATATACATAGCTTGAAAATATATATATATTATTGCTTATTAAAAAAAAAGAAAAAGATATTTTTATCCAAAATAACAGCTATAAACAGCTATATTAGGGTGATATTTTAGGAAGTTCAAAAAATTATTTTTGGTGTTTATAAATAAGGTTGAGAGGGAGTCATTTTTTCTCACCAAAAATTGTCCCTCAATTCTCTAATTCTCTCAATATTCTCTTAATACTTTATCAACATTCTCTTTATATTTTCTTAAAATACTCATTCAAATATTTAATATATATTATTTATTTCATTATAATATTATGTATTATTTATTCAATTATTATCTTATTATCTTAATTATCTTTCTATTAAGTTTATTCTCAATTTTTTTTTTCACTTCTCAAAATTTTTTTTTATCAATAATGGCAAGTGGAGGTGGAAGTGGAAGATCATCATCAAGATCACAATATTTTGGTGAATCACAACCAAATATTGTTGATTTAGATAATATGATGGATAATTTGCAAGATGATTTTCCAACACAAGAGAGTCAAAAAGCTTTTGTGGAAGAACTTGCAACAAATATTCCACAACAAATTCAAGGAGAAAAAATTTAATCACAATCGGATATTTTCGAAGTCCATTTCAAGCATCAAAGAAATTTAGAAGGCAATTTTGATGTAATTTGTAATTATTGTGGCAAAATTTACAAATTTAAAAGTAGAGGTGACTATGGCACATTTAGAAAACATTTGATAAGCAAGCATCCAACACAAATTTGAGTTGAACAAAGACAAACAAAAATTTCCGGGTACACAACTTCTTCTTCTTCTTCATCTCATTTATTTAAATATAATGATGAACAAAATAAATTAGAATTAGCTAGAATGATTAGTATGAAACATTTATCTTTTAGTTTTGGTGAAAAAGTTGTTTTTGTTATTTATTGTCAAAAAGCATTAAATCCACAAACTAAATGTGTACCTAGAAATACATTAAAACGTGCATTATTTAATTTATATAAACAACAAAAAAAATATTTACAAAAATTATTTATGAATTTTAATGGACGTGTATGCATTTGTAGTGATATTTGGAGTGATCATTGGCAAAATCACTTTTATATGGGAATAACTTGTCATTGGATTGACAATAATTAGTTATTACAAAAAAGAATTATTGCATTTAGAGTTTTTGACAACTGACATACCGCAAATAATATTTTTAGAATGATTAAAAATATTTTAGAAAAATATTATTTAGTTAAATTTTTTTTTTTCAACTTCATTTGATAATGCGACAACAAATACTGCATCCATTAGTGATCTCCAAAATATTTGTCAACCAAATATTGGAGGAAATTTTTTTTATGTTAGATGTGCATGTCATGTTTTAAATTTATGTGTATAAGATGGTTTGAGATCATTGGATGTGCTCCTATCACCAATTAAAAAAACAATTTCATTTTTATGGACAAATCCACAAGTAATGAAATCTTGGGGAAAATTTTGCAAAGAAAATGGTAAACGACCAAAAAAATTCCCAAGAGATATTCCGACTCGTTGTAATTCAACTTATGAATTATTAAATGAGTCATTTGCATATAGAGATTTCTTATGCACATTTATTTCCAATAGTGTGCATCAACTTAATTTATTTCCACAAAATTGGGAGGTTTGCACAAAACTTTTAGATATTTTAAAAGTTTTTAATGATGCAACTTATGTTTTAAGTGGTGCTTATTATCCTACATCACATTTATTATTACTTGAATGTTGCAATATTGTTGGTGCCATGCAAGAACATGAAAATGATATTGTTTTAAAAGAATCAATTTTATTAATGAAAATAAAATGGTTCAATTATTTTAGATTCATTCCATTAATTAATCTTGTTGCATGTGTTTTTGATCCTAGAATTAAAATAGATGGCTTATATGATTATTTAAATATATATTATGGATGTTTAGGTATTATAGAAGATAATGATATAGATATAGAATAAATAATTAATAATATTAGAAAAATATTAGTAGAATTATTTAATGAATAAAAAGATAGTGTAAATATTGGCTCTTCTTCTTCTTCTTCCTTTTCTTTTCTTACTAGTCAAGTGGGAGATGAACAAGAAAAAATTAGTATTGGTGATCAGGTCTTGATGCAAAGACAAAAAAGAGCTCGTGGATCATCCAATTCATCTCTTGAACTTGACATTTATTTAACAACTGTGTTTGAGTTTGGTGACAGCAAATCCAGAAAAAAATTTTCGGTCCTTGAATGGTGGAGTCGACACCAAAATACATTTCCAATTCTTACAATAATTGCTAAACAAATTTTTTCAAGTCTGGTTTCAACGGTAGTCATTGAACAAACATTTAGTGCGGGAGGAAGTATTTTGGATGAGACTCGATCGTCTATGGCTCTCAAATCATTGGAGGCTCAAACATGCATGAATGATTGGTCATGAGCGGCATTAAGACCACAAGAAATTGAAAGGGTTGAGAATGAAGATTTATTTGACTTCATAACCGAAGGAACGGGAACTTCAACATCCGGTGTTAGAAGTGATTGATTATTTAAGGTAAAAAGAGGCCTAATTTTTTTTTTAAAAAAAGGTAAGAGAACTATGTAGGCTTTGATTCCTTTATCTATACCCCAAGAGGATATATATGCAACTTAATTTTTGATAAGAAAATTAAGTTCAAGCCCTTTATTTTTTTTAATTTTAATCTTCTAATTTAATTTATTAATTTATTATTATAATTTTTTTTTATTTCAACCCAATATTATATAAAAACTAACATAAAATAATTTTATATCTATCTTTTTGATTTTTTTAATCTAAAATTAACTAGTTAATTTATTTTAAGTTAACTAGTTAAAGTAAAGTATAATTTTTTTATATTTTAATTTTTAAGTAAAAAAAACTTATTAAAATGTCATAATAAATTTTATTTCTAATTTTATATTATAAAAAAAATTATATCAAATCGAATCGATTCGAAATCGGAATTGGCTGGTTTGAACCAGAATTGATCGGTTTAAACCGGAATCGATCGATTTGAACCAGAATCAGAACTGAAATTGATCAATCCTTGAACCTGCCCTGAACCGACTCTGTATCCAGTTCAGGGCTGGTTCCATTGATCTTAGAACTGTGAACCGTCGGTTTATGAACCAAAACCAGCGGTTCAAGAACTGTGGCCAGGCTTACCTCAGAACATGATGAAGGGACACATTCCATCTTCTGTTCAGCAACTCCCGGATCTGCTTTACCAAAGCAAAACAATTACTAAAGATATCATATTCACCCTGAATGGCAGAAATAGCTAGAAGGGAGTCAGTTTCTAGAATAACTTTTCTGTAATCAGTCTAATTTTTTTTATTACCATTAAAGTGTCTGAATTGAATTTTCAGCCAAAGTTGAGGTTTAACATGGCAAGTGATGCCTATTTGTCAAGCATGCAAATGCTACATTACTTTGATGAAACACGTGATACAAATCACCATTAATTTTTAAAATTTTAAAATTAAATAAAATTAAAAATATTAAACTAATTATAAAAAATTAAAATTAAATCATTAACCCTAAAAAAAAAAAACAATTTCCAGATGTGGCATCTCCACCAACACTGCATCATCATCGTCGAGACGTTGGTCCCATCCCGTCCATTTCTTCTTAGACTTATCTTGAATCTTTTCATTTTGCTAGCTGTCTTTTTCTTTCTTCAAGGATATGAGTAATTGGAGATGATGATTGTAGAAGAATAGGGTAGAATTGTAAAAATTTTCTAAAAATATTTTTGTTGGGTTATTGATTGGGGAATTTGAGAGGTTACAAATGTCATGTTTGTTTATTTAACACTATTAATAAAATGGATTATTAATATGGATTATGTTCGTGTTAACCCTAATCATGTTACCAAAGTGAGTCAACTTGACATGAATATGACTCATGTGAATCTTAGAGTGTTGGGCTATACACCAACTAGACTTGAACTTAATTTCTCTAACTGGGAGTCCAAAATAGAACATTAAATTTTATTATGGACTTAACTTCCACCAAAATAGCTTTAGTCAATAAGATTTTTTCAAAAATAACCTAAAAAGAGAAAAAAAATTACAACACTACCTTTGACCAAAATACATTTTTAAAAAAATGAAGTGCGAAATTACTTTTTTAGTTTTACGGTCCTTTTCATTCTTTCTTATTCTTCTTCTTCTTTTTTGGTTACTTTTTTCTTCTTTTTTTAAAAATTTTTCTAGTTTTTTGAGCTTGTTTTTGTTGTGATATTTATTTATTTTTTTGTGATTACTTTTCTGGTTTTTTTGGTTATTTTTTTGATTTTTGATTTTTTCTTGGTTTATTTTCAATTATTTAAGCTTGTTTTGTGGTAATTTTCTAGTTGTTTTCATGGCTGTTTTCGAAAAAAAAGTTGTATAAAAGAAAATATTAAGAAAAAATTAAATAAAAATAAAAAGTGAAGAAAAATAGAAAAAAGAACCACAAATAAAAAAAAAAAACCTAAAACTAACCAGAAAAAACAATAAAAAAATAAAAAATAAAAAAATAAATAAAAATATAAACAGCCAAAAAAACAACCTCTAAAATAATAAAAAACCTGCTAAAACAACTAGAAAACAACCATTAAACAACCAAAACAGTGGTTACTTTTATGGTTATTTTTTTATTTTTTGTTTTTTTCTTGGTTTATTTTTAGTTTTTTCAGCTTGTTTTGTGGTAATTTTTTAGTTATTTTTCTGATTGTTTTAATCAATAAAAAAAATTTAAAAACAACCAAAAAAAACCAAAAAATGCTGTACAAATGAAAAAAAAAAGAAAAAATACAAATAAAACAGAAAAATAATAAATAAATAAATAAAAATAAAATAAGCAGAGAAAGAAAAATAAATAGAAAATAAAAATAAAAAGAAGGTAATGAATAATA
>CATIWM010358375.1:0-26140 GCA_949671775.1 Mallotus repandus
TATCTTTGAAATCAAACTGATTGATTAAGATTTTTGTCAAGCCACAAAAATTTTCAACATGTATACATATATTTAATAAATTTTAATTATTTTATCTAATTTGGTTTAGCTAAAATTATTTAATTAATTGAAGCAATAAAATTGATTTTATCAAAATTTTAATTTAGTTTCTAACATAATTAGTTTTACTCATATTTAATATTAATTTCTAACATAATTATTGTTAGTAAAATTTATTATTATAGTTATTATTGTTTGTTTGTATAAAATAAATAAATTATGTCTAGAATTGTCTTTTTATATACTAACTGAAATAGTTCACATACAATTTACCAAACACTATTACAAAACAACTATCAACTATCAGCTATCAGCTGATAGAAACAGCTAAACCAAACAGGTCCTTAGCCAATCTTTAGTTTTTCTTGTCCTCATACCATTGCATCAAGACAAGTATATTTAATTTTGTTTTGAATTTATTCACAAAACTGTGCCCTTGATTGAAGTTACTCATGCAATTAAAGGGGAGTTTATTTCCTTTGATGAATGAATTTTTTCACGTTCTTTATTTGATGCTGGTGCTTCTATAAGAATACTCTAGTTAAATGCTTGTGCAATGCTCTTTTTGATTTTGATGGACCTGGTAGTGCTGCCAGGTGTAGACAAGACACTTTATGGTTTTGGGCATTTCAACTGTTTCATTTTATAGCACAACATGAGAACAATAAGTGATTTTAACATACTTGTTCTTTATTTCATATAAGTTGAACAAAATAGTGCTGCCAAATACATATTTTCTGCTATTTGTATTCTTCTTAATGTTATTTTGCTGTGAAAACTAATAATAGGCTTTGTAGCTTTTAGATAATGCAATGACTTGAAGACTTATTTCACTCTGGATCGAGGTTTTTCACAAATATTTTGATTCTTCCCATTGTTAATGGACCTACAGAGGGACTGATGTTGACGTAGGTGGCTCATTTTTGCACATAATAGTTTATGTTTTTAAATCTTGCTATGCTGCAAAGATTTTCAGGTTGGAGAACAGCTTCCAAGTTTAGGCCCTCAGGCTCCTTCTGATTGACTTTGCACCAGCCATAGAGGAGAGGGTTTATATGCTGATTTTGGAGGGAGGCTTAATATGTTTTTCACAACATAGTCACAGTTTTATTTATTTATTTATTTCTCAGTCATGTGATTGGCCTTAGCATTACATGCTTCTGGTGGCCCCTCCAACATGCCTTTATTGTCAGTTATGCAGGATTCACAAGATCCATACCCTCTGATTCGAGCTGTGGCTGTATGGACGATGGGTTGCATTCGTGTTGATAAAATTATAAAGCACCTTTGTGATCCGCTTCAGATCTGTCTGAAGGTTGATTTTAGGAATCTACATAAATTCTAATTCATATCAATCTGGATTCTAGTTTTTTGCTTTAATAGGCTGCTGTCCTTGTGTAATCCATGCTTCCCTCACCTTATATTCATAAAAATCAAGAGGAGTTTCTGTTGCTGCCTGTCTCTTTTAACGATGCATCATCTCTAATCTAGCATTTGCACTTACTTTAACAGGATGATGATCCTTATGTTCGCAAGATAGCAGCCATTTGTGTGGCCAAACTTCTTGACATAAATGTGGAGTTAGTTGAAGATAGGGATTTCTGGAATCTCTCAAGGATTTGATTTCTGACAACAATCTAATGGTTGTAACAAATGCTCATGCAGCCCTGGCAGAGATCAAGAGAATAGTAGCAGGCCCATCTTTGAAAGTTCTAGTCACACACTTTCAGAGCTGCTCACTGCTCTAAATGAGTGCACAGAGTAACTATATTGGTGACATTTTTTATTGAGAATTTCCATGGTTGGTTTTGGAGAGACTCATCATTCATGTGAAGATGATGACTTGATTTTTTATGATTCTAAGCTTGATATAATTCAATTCAATTATGCATGGTTCTTTGTAGTTGGTATTGTGAACATTCTATATCTAGGTCTGATATACACATGAAAATGGAGGAAGGCAGGAAGCTAGACATGTATTTCAGATTTTTATCATATGCACATACAGCTCTGCATTAATCATGTAAACGAACTTGTTATTTCATTCTACTCTACACCCGCCTTTTATATCGCTTACACTTTTTACTTAAGGTAGTTATATGCTCTTTGTTTGGGTAGACAACCAGCCTTGTACTGTTCCGCGCTCTGTGTTGTTGGTCTGTCTCGTCAGTATGTTGCATGTTTGTGTTGTGCCCTTGTGGTGTAGACTTGTCTGTGCTGCCTATATGCTAGTATCTGTTTGTGAAGCATATTTCCCTGACGATAAAATGGTTTCATGCTTTGGAGATGGTCACTTTCATTCTTTTGCTCTTTTGTTTCCGCTTAATTTTCTTGAACCCTCTACAACCTCTTTACTTGAAGACCTCTAATTGTCTCTTTGTATGTCTACGATTCATCTGTTTCTGTTGCATCTTTTCAAGTGGGGCCAAGTTTTCATATTGGATGCTCTGTCTAGATACTGGGCTGCTGATGGTTGTGAGGCTGAGAATATTGTGGAATGAGTTACCCCATGACCACAACAGGCTATTTGTGCAGTTGTACTTTCAGCTATGAAGGTTGTTAACTTATTGATATTATTCTTCATCATTTTTAACGTTAGAATCTTTGAAAGTTATCTCAACTATTCAAAATTTGATTAATTTCTAGATCATGTTTAATCTCTTTCATTCTTATAGACGATTCTCCAACAGATGGAACCTATCACTAGCACTGATGTTGTTCGAAATCATTGCAAGAAGATGGCTCCTCCTCTTGTGACATTACTTTCTGCATAACCTAATTGTACAAAGACGACCTACAATCCTTGTACATGAAATCAAGGTGAATAGTAGTCCTGCTGACTTGATCAAATGTACAAATTTTACATGGAAAATTCCTACTTTTGCTTCAAATTCAGTCATGTCAGAGATCATGCTTGCTAAACTTTCTGTTTTATTTCCAGGTGTTATTCTGGAAGTACAACGGTCCAATTTATGTGAAGATTGAGAAGCTAGAAATCATGATAAAACTTGCCTCAGACCAAAACATAGATCAAGTATGTTTTTTGTTATTTCCTTCTCTTCTTCTTCACGTTAGCCTAGGTGCATAACTGTGCATGCATGATCTCTCCCTCTCTGTTTTTTTTTTTCAAGCAAAGGGCATTCTTGGGTTTTTTTTGGTTGTGATATCCTTTCAATGACCACAGAAGTAGATGTGGATTTTGTCAGAAAGGTCGTTCTTGCTATTGGCCGCTGTGCCATTAAGTTGGAAAGACTGCTGAGCGTTGCATTAGTGTTCTGTTAGAATTGATTAAAATTGAAGTGGATTATGCGGTGCAAGAGGCTATTATTGTTATGAAAGAAATCTTTGGAAGATACCCTTACATGTGAGCTCTGGTTTGGTGCTCTTAAGGAAATATTATTGTGAAATTTGGTTTCCTTTATTCTAAACTTAATTTTGAATTTCCCATTACTCTGCAGTTACAGATCCATCGTTGTGACATTTTGTGAGAGCTTAGACACTTCAGATGAGTTGGAAGCTAAAGTAATTGTTTTTCTTCAGACCTTTCTATTATTGATTATGATTCTAGGTTGTATTTTGTATTCATATCTTTTATTCTTCTATCTCCTAAGGCTTCCATGATCGGGATAATTGGTGAATATGCTGAAAGAATGAGCTCCTGGAAAGCTTCTTGGAGAGTTTCCCTGAAGAGCCTGCACAAGTCCAGTTGCAACTGTTGACTGCAACTGTCAAACTCTTTTCTTAAAAAGCCAACTCAAGGCCCTCAGCAAATGATTCAGGTTTTGTTTTTATACATATATGAGTGTACGTTAAGAGTTATGGTCTGGTTTACTTGATCCTTCACTTTAGAATGTCAACCTGCTAGGCACACATTCTGAGAACCACTGTGAATTAAGATTTTCAGCTCGATTTTTATTGGGAACCGGTGTGACCTTGCGATAGCTAGAGATCAGGTTTCTATACTTGCAGACTACCTTGCTTATTATGAGTCAGGTTCAGGAATTGCTCACTTTTATACTATATTTTACATGTTAAATACAACATAGTTATGAAACTAACTTATTTTCTATCTACCCACCAACTCAATAACTACCCCACACATGAACCACAAATTTAGCAACACAGGAAAAGAAATACAACTGCTAAGAACTGAACATAAACTGCTGACTTGCCAGATGATTATGCATGACACTAGAATGGCTGAACGAATTGGTTGAATCTAACTGAGTTCATCATGGCCTAATCTTCTCTTTTTGCATTAAGTTTACCGTCTCTTGGTTCTACATTCCAAATTTATAGAGAGAGCTGAATACCTACAAACTCTCTAAGAAGAAGATGTGCATGGAACATGTCCACTATTTTCTTCATATACAACGATGCCAAACTTTTCTAAAGCAAACGACAAAGCAATATTTTTCTCTATTTCTCTCTCTCATTTTTTTTTCATAGGCAAGGTCATTGAATTTATAGAAGTGGTAAATGAAATGGATCTTATGCAGTGCTGGCCTATGTTTTGGGTTTTGGGTATTAGTGATATGAAGTGTACCATGCTGCAACATTTTAGGTTCTTGTGTCTACTAATTTCAGCACCCTTTGTTAGGACATGATTGTTTTTCCTCATTATAGTTACAGCTTTTCAATCACTGTTCTTGGTTGTTGCTTTCATTGCACATTTAGATTTGACCGTCTCTATTAAATATTTACTGAAAAATTCTTTTGACAGGTTGTTTTGAATAATGCAACTGTGGAAACAGACAATCCTGATTTAAGGAAATGTGCATACATATATTGGCGACTTTTATCTACTGATTCTGAGGTGTGGCTTTGTGTTGGAAAATTGTATTCTGCACGTCAATCTATTAGAATTTTCAGTGCATGTGCATTTGCTTGTCTGGTAATATAGCTTCTTCTTCATTATATGTTTTTTTCCTCTTTTGTTTTGAGGATTGGTGCTGAGGGGAGGAACAAAGCATGGTTACAATAGTATGTTATAAGAGCCCTTGTTTGTGTGCTGCCACATTCAGCACATGTTCATCCAGTTTGCTAGATGTATCTTAGTGTTCTGCCCGCTTGGGCTAATTTTGTTCCAACGAAGTCAGTCCAGTGATTCTGTCTACCCAGTGAAAGGGGAGGGGTGCAACTGCTGGACATTGTTGAACAATGTACAGTACATGTAGTTATATGTATATGCAGGACCAAAAAAAGTTCTGAATCTATTTGAAAGTCCATACTTTTTATGTTTGGAACATAAAAAGCTTTATGGAATTCAATTGAAATTTCATAACTTGGCACTTATATAATATACTGCATTGAACGCATTTGTAAAGAAATTGTATGTTGTGCTGCATGTATGTTTGATAGGTATAATTTAATTTTTCAGGCTGCTAAGGATGTTGTGTTAGCTGAGAAGCCTGTGATTAATGATGATTCAGACCAACTTGATCCATCTCTTCTGGATGAGCTTCTTTCCAACATGGCTACATTGTCCTCTCTGTATCACAAGTCCCCTGAAGCATTTGTAACACGTGTTAAGACAACAAGCAATACAGCAAGCTGAAGATGATGGCTATCCTGATGGGGTGAAGCAGGGTATTCAGAATCACCTTACCATCCTGCTGGTGTTGGAGCACCACCACCAACCAGTTCAGTTAATGTTCCTGACACCCAAGGCAACCGGCCCCTGCACCAGCCGTACCTCAACCTGCTGCTCCTATGCTAGATTTACTTGGTGACCTGATAGGCGTGGAAAATAGTTCCATTCCCTTGTGATCAGCCATCTACTCTTTCCGGTTAGTGATGGGACGTATGAACTGTAAACTATTGGTAGTGGACATGTGACACCTGTATGAAATCACTTGGCTAGATCTATATTTTGTAAGCCCATGTGATTTTATAATTCATTTGTTGAATAATGAACCCTACATAATTGGCAACTCTCAGTTTTAATTTTAGATATGTTGCTTACTGAACTTGATTCAGCCCTCCTTTGCCAGTTCTACTACCAGCATCGGCTGGTCATGGTTAACAAAACAGTGTGTAACTAACCCGAAAAGATGTCCGAATCTTTTATAGCAATGTATTTGCGAAAAACTCACAGTTTGCCCTGTTCATGATTCAGTTTAACAAGAATACATGTGGTCTTGCAGCTGCTGGACACTTACAGGTGGTTCTGAATTCCATTTCTTAAGTGAATATTATTAGGTCCCACAAATGCAATCTGGGACGTGAGTGACCTACCTATGGTATTGTTCCAGAACATGTCTAGTGGTCCTTCAAACTCACTTTTGCAAGTAGCTGTGAAGAATAATCATGTCTCATTGTTATACTTCATGACAAAATCACATTGCATGTTTTCTTCATTGAGGAAGAGAGGATGGAGCATGGGAGCTTCCTTGAGGCAAAAGGAGGAAAATACTCCTTTTCTTTTCTTGGAACATCATTTGGTGATTACTGGTTTTGGTTTGGCTTCTTTGGTGCTATTGCAGAGCAATCAGGAACTGCACACCTAATGTAATTCATTAGATTTTTTATGATATTATTATCTTTATTTATTTTTTAGTATAAACCACCGGTATCTAGAGTTCATTGGACTCTGTATAAACCACCCTATTGTTTAGCTTAATTATAAGAACAAAGGGTGGTAACTAAGCAAACTAGTTTGTGAAGATGTCATTTATTAGAGATGTTTGTGATCATGCTTGGAATCTCATCTTGTATGGTACATTTGCCTCTGCAGACATGGAGGTCTTCCTGATTCAAATGAGGTCTCAAAGGACATTCCTGGGGGTGATCTTAGCACATGTATTTTATTGGCTTGGACCATTGTGGTTCTTGCAAAGAGAGTGTTTCAGGGGTTGAAAAAGACTCTTTTGAGTGGTAGGTGCTGCTAAATAAGTAAAGTGGTGTAACTATTACTCTCTCCTAATGCACTTATCGTCATTATGTCTTACCATTTTAAATGGGAAGAAGAATTAGTAGAAGTTTTTCATTAACCACATTTTATGTTTTCCATTTTTTGAAAATTTAATACATATACTTTTGATATTTAATTTTGTTAACACTTACTTTATACAAATGAAAAAAAAAATTATTGAACTTCCTTGACATATGATAACATAAACATTTATATACTTTCATTTAATAAAATAATATTATTAGAAGTATCTTGATTAATTGTGAGAAAATAATATTTTATTTCTTAAAATTATATAAAATTTTACTTAAACATAATTTTTCCTATACATTAAGAATTTTATAAAACTAATAATATATTGTATTATTATATTTTTCACTCTTAAGGTTTTTTTTTGTCACATTAAATTAACATTCTTATATTTTTCTAGTGTTAGATACTTAACGTAATTTATTTTTATGGTTTAATGAAAAGTAATTTTTTATATAATATAGTATTAAACGGGTCTTGCTTATTTTCAAAACAAAGGAGAAAAAATATTTATATTATTATATATTGGAAGGGCTTAGTACTGTATTTTGTTTATTTAGTTATTTGATCAATAGTAGGAGATAAATGTTGACTCGATGAGAGAGTATTAAGGAATCAAGTTTTTTTTTTTAAATATTTTTTTTCAAAATTCAGTTAACTGAAAATTGAATTGAATACTTTCAGTTTGGTTCTTGAAAGTCAAAAAAATTTTCAGTTCGATAACTGAATTGATGAATACCCAGCCCTAGTTACAAATCCAGTAGAGGTGTGTAAAAATCGACCAAACCTTAACTATTCAGTTTCGCTTATCCTTTAAAATGATCGAAAGTGACTGAAAAATCGAAATATTAGTAATATATAAATATTACTGGTAGATATGATTGAGCTAAGAAGATTTAACCTAGTGGTGTGCGCACATTCTTTACTAACTAAAGGTCTGGAAAAATGTTAAAAAAAGTAAAAGCATACTAATTTTTCAACTTCTCTAAATAATAACGGCTAACTGAAAACCGACTTTAAATTCGAGCTAAATTTCAATTTCGGTCTCGATTTTCATTCCAAAAGAAACATCAGTTTTGGTTGATCGGTTATTAACCGATGCACACTTCTGATTACAACTACTGATATACAAATATAATTAATAGTGATTATTGATTTTAATTTTATTTGTATAAATACACATATGTATAAACAATATTGATAACTATTGATATATATGTTTATCTATACACATATCTATTCACATATGTGTATCTATTCACATATGTGTATCTATACACATATTATATTATGAGTTTTTCTATAGTACAAATATTTGTATCTATACAATCGTTAGATTAATATTTATATAATTATAGCTACTGATACAAATATTTGTACCATAGCAAAGTAGTTATATTAAAGGCTCTTGGCTTAATACATTCTTAACTCTTTAAACTTAACAAAATTTATGATTTTGACACTGTAATTTATAAGTTTGGCAATTTAACGCTAAAACATACTAAAAATATTATTTTTAAATACTTTTTCATTATATACCTTCATTTAATAAAATCTGGAAATGCTCTCTGAGTTTAGACCTATCAGTTGTTGCAATTTCTTGTATAAAATAATTGCCAAATTGCTAGCTAATAGACTTAGAAGATGGCTTGACAACCTGATAACCCCATTCCAATTTGCCTTGGTGCCTCATCGAAGCATCATAGATAACATTATTGTTACTCATGAAGCTTTCCATGATTTGAAGATGAAGAAGAGTAGCAAACTCTGCAATATGGCGATAAAACTGGATATGGAGAAGGCTTACGACAGAGTTAACTGGGATTTCTTGGGCTGGTCATGGTGAAAATGGGTTTTTGTCAAAAGTGGGTTAGTCTGGTAATGGAATGTGTTTGAACAGTGCAATATGCGGTGGTGTTGAACGGGAACCTACAAAGCCAAGTTACACTAAGTAGAGGCATAAGACAGGGAGATCCTCTCTCTCCCTATCTATTCATTCTTATCTCGGATGTGTTATCAAGGATGATCATGGAAGGATTAGCTCAAAACAATCTCAAGGGGTATAAAATAAAAAGAGGGAGCCTAACCTTAACTCATGTGCAATTTGCCGATGATATGCTCTTATTTGGAAAGGCTGACATCACTAAAGCTAGCAATTTAAAAAGGTTTATTGATTTGTACAGTGAAACCTCGAGCCAATGGCAAAACAATAGCAAGTTTGGAGTCCTATTAGTGCAAATACTCCCTTTTTTACTAGAAATCAGATTATGGCTCTTCTTGGCATCAATGAAGATCAAATGTTGACGAAGTACCTTGGAGTGCCCATGGATTGGGCCAGTCAAAGGTTAAGATTTGTGATACAATATGTACCAGAATGCTCCTAAAAACACAAGGGAGGAAAGCAGACTCACTCTCTCAAGCTGGTAAACATAATGATAAAATCTGTTCTACAGGCTATCCCTTCTGACCTGATGTCTGTTTTTAAATTGCCTAGATCTATGACGAGAAGGTTAGAGAGTATGATCAATAATTTTTGGTGGGCTCAAGCGGTTGATAAAAGAAAGATTCACTGGGTAGCCTGGGATAGTTTAACGAAAAGGAAAACTGATGGAAGTTTGGGATTGAGGGAACTTGAAATGTTTAATACAACCCTTATAGCTAAGCAAAGATGGAGAATAATGCAAAACCCTTCCTCTCTAAGTGCTAGACTTCTGCGAAGCATCTACTTCCCCAACTCAACATTTATGGAAGCCAAGAAAGGTAGTCAGCCATCTTAGATATGGATAAGTCTTTTAAAAGGTAAAGAGCTGATTGAGCTTGGAAGCCATTATAATGTGTTAACTGCTCAAATGGTTAGTATATGGGAGGATAGATGGGTTCCTCAACTACCCCATTTCAAAATCCAATCTACAGCTCCTACAAACACGATAATTTTCCTTGTAAAAGATTTATTGAATTAAAAAGGACATGGGTGGTCTTCAGAGTTATTAAGAAGCCTCTTCAATGATCGAGAAATTCAGGCTATTGAGCAAATCCCAATTATGGGAAGAGGTGGGGTTGATAAACAAGACTGGTATTTTGATAAAAGAGGGTAGTACTTGGCCAGATTGGGTTATAGACTCCTAAGGGAGGCCAAAAACTCTTAAGACATAGTGGTACAATAAAGCACTTCTTCAACTTTGACTGATAAAGAATCGCAAGCAATCTAGAATCTCAACATACTTGCAAAGATTAAATTTTTTGTGTGGAGATGTGTTGGTAATGCTTTTGCTAGTGGGTCTAATATGCTTCATAGAAAATGTCGAAGCAATGGTACTTGCCATCTGTGTAATGCTGAAGAAGAGACTACGGAACATGCACTCTTCCTATGCCCAAAAGTTAAACCAATCTAGTTTGGTTCGATGCTTAATTATAAACCATAAGAAGTTGGTCTTTCTTCATTTAAGGACTAGTGGAAAGTGGCAATTTCGCAATTGAAGGTGAACGAAGAAGATAGAAGGTTGGAGTTGGTTGTGATTATTTGTTGGCAAATCTGGAAACATCGAAATTCAGAATTATTCCAAGGTATGAATTACAACGTTGCGATTGTGATTGACAAAGCTCAAAGCCAGTGGAGTGAATGGATAACTACAAATCAAAGCACTCGAGGAATTAACTAAAGGAACAACACTATCAGTGGGCAATCTCTTAATAAATGGCATAAATCGAGTCAAAGGTCTTTTAAGATAAAATATGATGCCAGCTATAAAGACTCAACTAGAGAGGGATAAACTACTTTTATAGACTAAAATGTTCATCTGCTGAGGTAGCAGAGGGTATTATGATCAAGGAAGCTAGCTGGCTTATAAAAAATTACCAGCTCAGTCAAACTATAATATAATCAGATGCTAAGGGAGTGGTGGATATTGATGATACATAAAAAAAATCCCTCCAATGAAAGGGGGACATGTTTAAGAAAGGTCCCACTTTCTTGACACATTATCAACCTTTTTGACTTTTTGACTTACAAACTAGGACATCATGGTGCTGAAGAAGGTTTCATGTTCCATTGAGAAAATCCCATCTCTCTCAGGATAATTCCTCTTACTCGAGATATGGCCATTGCTAACATGCATTAAATGCATGTCCATCAACCTCACTTCTAGCGGGCACACCCACCTACTCACATTCATAGACTCTCACATGCTCCAATGCCACTGTAGCGTCAGCTTTTTGGCCAACCCAATCATTACTTTTCACCAACCTCATGCAAATATAAGAGGGAAAATGGAGGAAAAAGAGGTAAGATCATATACCACTACTTTTCTTCTTCTTCTGGTTTTTTTTCTTTTATTTTTCATTCACAACTAAGACAGAGCACCCATTTTTTCCCCTTCTTCTCTCTTTTTGGCTCATCCTTCTTTTCTTCTAAATCTGAATTTCCTAATGTATTTTAAAGTAATACTTCAAATCTTTCTCCTTCTCTGAAATAAATGATCTTTACTGAAAGAGTACCCATTTCCTTACTTAATCCTCAGCACCTCTTTATCATATCAAGCTTGGTTATTTTTCCAAAACCACTCAGAGGAATTTTCCTGATTTGGCCGTCAGAGGGGTTTTGGGCATCCAAAACCCTCTTCATCAAGGTCTTTTATCTTTTTACAGGATTCCAGGGCTGAGCTGGAGCTAGAGATTTGGAACACCCCTATCAAATAGTGTCGTCTGTAGGAAGGATGATCTTTGTTGCTTGATAGGTTATATTTTCCATAAAAATTTCTTACATCATATATATTCTCCATTTACAAGTGGGAAATAGTTGGCTTTGTATCTCCTCCTAATCTTTGTATTTTTCCTTTAAAAGTCAAAGAAAGTAGTGTGGTGACGGCAAAAAGTTTGAACATATCTTTGTTGTGTATTATGGAAAGAATTTATGGTTGCTTTTGTTATTGCTACCATTATTATTTCTTATTTTTGGAAAGAAATTTATGATTTTCATAATAGTGGGATCAAGTGTGTCCCCCAGAAGAAAGAAAGAACCGATGGGGAATAAAAAAGTGATAAGGTTCTTTAAGATGGGTTTTAGACAACCATAAATGGTGAACGTGCCAATTGAATTCTTAAAGGAGTTAAAAAAAAAAGGTAGATTATTTAGCTGACACTTTCAAGAGACACTAGGAAGGAAAAAACCTAGGCAGGAGATTCCTATATGGAGGCTCTCAAAATTCCCCACTAGGAACATTTTTCAGCTATTGAGCCCTTATGTGTAGAGTCGACAAGTATATCAAACAAGACGATGCTTTTCACACCATCAAGTTGGCACCTAAGAATTAAGAAGGTCTGGAAGGATTTTCCCCCTCAGAAGGAGCTGAAAAAAGTATAAATGTTGTGCAGATAAGCTCAGTCGGGCAAATTCTTGTATTTCCTATCTGGACACTCATAGCAAATAAATCCTGAACAGGTTCTCATTGGTATTATACATGGAACTTCAAACATCAAAGGAAATACTACCAAATGGAAGGTGCATTTTTTCTCATTTTCTTGGTGGGTTCATTAGTGCTCTCTCGTTTTGTAATGACCAAGTGGTAAATGTTTGCTCTCTCTTGGCTATCTATTATCCCTCTAGCACTTGTGTAAATTAATGGGTGTATCCTCCCTTAGGGAGAAGAATTTTCTCTATTGGAATATTTCTATTTAAATTGTTATGTGGTTGAGTCTCCTTTAAAAAAGGAGACGTTTTCTTTTGAAGCATCTCTCTTTATACGAATGATAAAACTCAGATGTTCTTTTGAGAAAGAGGCGTTCTCGTATGGCTCATACTCTTATCTTCAGATTGATGAATCTTGAGACAATCACATTGTACTTGAAGACAATATTCCTCTTTAGTGCTTTATTCTCAAATATCATTATGGCATTGCCTTAATAAGAATGACTAAGTGGGTGTTCCTGCTTAAGGAATTAATTAAGCATCTCTTATATAAGAAGCTATTTGGATAGGAATTCTCACATGGAAGAAAATTTCTCTCAGCAGGAAATACCTAATAAGGTATTACTACCCTCCCATGGAAGAAAATCCCCTCAGTAGACATGTCTATCTGGATACCTCAAACTCCCTAGAGGGGAAAAATTTCCTCCATTGAAAATTATCAATTGAGGACTTCTCACTCCACTAAAGGAAAAATATGTTTTATATGAATGTCTATACAGATGTCTCAAGCTCCCTCAAGGGAGAGAAATTTTCCTCCATAGGGAAATCTACTCAGGAAATTCTATTAGAGGATTGTCATCCTCTCTTCCTCAAAGATGGGGACATATTATCAAGAAAAGCACATGAAGAAATGAATTAATCTCTTTACTTCTATGGGATCTAACTCCACTTCCTACTCATTTGAAAAGTAATGGAACATAATTATATTACCTAATTCTATTTGGATCTAAAATAATTATGAGAAGTCTACAAGGGTGATTACAACCTATCAGATAAGTTTTCTTTATCTAATATCTCAAATTAATATATTTTAATAATCATCTTATAATGATACATGTTTTATTCCATTTACTTGAAGCATGAATTTTATCCTGTGTAAGAAAGGACCTAACCTCTAAATAATAACCCGATACCCAAGGTTTTCTTTATAATGAGAGAATTTATATTCAAGTGTTTATTGACTTCATCACCCATAAAGCATATAGTTTGCATCTCAAAAAATAAATTCTTATTTGCCATATCTTGCATAAGTTGATAAATCCCATAGGGGCTACAAGGATAAATTTTCTTCTTTTATAGTTGTTAAAGCATGCGACATGACATTTTCATTATTATTGCACATTATTATCCGTTTACATTTTTTAGAATCATGTTGCACATTATATGTTTACATAAGAGTAACTCCTCTGCGTAATTTTTTTACACTGATGAACTGTGACATTTAAGTTTTAAGAATATGGATATTTTTCTTGCATTATTATTAGTGTATGCTTAAATAGGATTTTCCTAAGAGGGAAACCTCCTATCCAGAAACTATTGTTCAGAACAAAGGAGAAAATTTAAGAGACTATGTGACTAGATTTAACATGGAGGCAATAAAGATCTTTGATATCGATCATCAAAGGGAAATTAAGGCTATCATTAAGGGTACCAATAACCCTTCTTTCTTTAATTCACTCTCCAAGAACACTCTAATTGATTCAAAATTTCTCATGGATAGAGCAGAGAAGTACAGTAAGCAGGATGATGTCTTTTATACACATTGGTTTGCACCCAAGCGCAAGGAGGAATTTAATGATTCCTCTCCTCCCTAGAGAGCCAAAAGAAATTTGATTCCTTCGAGTCAAAAACTTGTGCAGAAATATCCCAGAGACATGCCTTCAAATCCAAAAAGCCATATTGCCATTTTTATAAAGCCGTTGGACATAAAATAAATCAATGCCATCAGTTAGATTATGCAAGCTTTGTGAATCTCTCACCTTATCATATGTTTAAGAAGAGGGGAATTTTAGAAGACTGTTTGATTCCAGTATATTCTCATCTGAAGAGTCTCAAGAATATCCCTATCAGAGCAAAAGGGAAAATTATTGTCCTCATCACCTTAGGAGAAACCAATTCAAAATGAGAGATTACTAGAGGAAGGACGATGATGGTTGAATCTATTGTAGTAGAGGTCCCTTGAGCTTATGATGCCATCCTTGGCAAGGCTATTCTTTATGAATTTTGTGCAATCGTGTGTATTCAATACTTATACAAGAAGATGCCCTCAGATGATGGTCTAATCACCATTAGAGGAAGACAATTTGTAGCTAAGTTTTTAAGGGAGATTGATTGTTGTAATTGGTCAGAAAATATGGTGTTGGTGAAGAAAGCTAATGAAAAATGGAGGCTTTGTATGGGTTTCTCTGATCTTGATAAAACATTCCCAAATGATTATTTTCCTTTGCCTTCAATTGATAAACTTGTGGATGCCATTGCTGGGTGGGAGGAAAATTCCTGTGATACATGGTAAGCATCAAAGAAATGAAGTTGAATCCTAAGAAAAGACTAAGGAAAGTTCTTGCTTTCTAGTGAAATGATGAATATGAAAAAGTCTTCTGTATGCTGAAGGAATATTTGTAATCTCCCCAAGTCCTGAGTAGACCTTCACTAGGGGAGGATTTATCAATTTACCTGGCAGTATCAAATTAGGCTGTCAGTGTTGCTTTGATTAGGGAGATGGATAAATTCCAAAAGTTGGTATACTATGTGAGCAGAATATAATGAGGATCTAAATTGAGTTACTCTCCTACAAAAAGCTATCATTTTCTTTATTAATTGTTGTTAGGAAATTTTAAGTTTACTTATTGGGGTATTAAAGGATTGTGTGAACCAATATGCCACTCAGGCAGGCTTTGTAAAAACCAATAACGACTAAAAGGATGATGATATGGTCAGTCAAAATCAGAGGATACGAGCTGAAATATGAACCCCAAAATGCTATAAAGGCATAGGCACTTACTGACTTTATTATTGAGTGTAGCTTTAATGAAGTTAATGGAAAAAATGAGATTCTAGAAGAGAAGAAGAAGATATATCCGCTTTACCCAACTCTTCAATGGATGAAATCTATGACATGGATCTTTGTGTTGATGGGTCGTCTTTCTCATCAGGTTGTGGTATCGAGATAGCGCTCAAAGGACCATAAGGGTTCTTAATTAAACATGCTTTGCAAGTTTCTTTTCTTATTTCCAACAACACGCCTTAATATAATGCTTTAATTAATGACTTATAATTGATTGAAGCAACTGGGGTCTCGAGTGTGAAAGTCAACAATGAGTCACAACTAGTTGTGAACTAGGTGGGGGAGTATTTAAGGTAAAAGACAAGATAATGAATTTTTATTTGTAGAGAATAAGGCAAATTATGAAGAGATATGAACAAAGGGAAATTCCTATTTACATTATCTGGATCCTCTATCAGGAAATTTCTTAGCAGATTCTCTAAGTCATGATGACATTAGAGGAATTCTTACTTGGTGATGTTCATGTTGAAATGTTATCTTATTCCAGCATATCTGAAGCTTTTGAAGCATTTCCTATGCAAGAAAAAGAATTCTAGATCAATCTTGAGAGAAGTTCATTAAATTTCGGAGAAGAAGCAGAGTATGTCTTGAGAGAAATTCATGAAGGAGTTTGTGGAAGTCATTTAGGTGGACAAGCTTTGTGCAGTAGAATCATAAGAAATGATTTATAATATTAGCTGTGGAGTATTTCACTAAGTGGGTGGAGGCTGAAGCACTAGCAATGGTCACTACTCATAAATCTCTTCTGAGAAAAATATGATGTGTGGATTTGGAGCGCCAAAGATATTGATATTTGATAAGGGGAGATTATTTGATTACAACAAATTCATGGGGTTTACAAAAGGACTCCATATAGATCATCGACTTAGCTTTGTTTCCCAACCATAAACTAATGGGCAAGTTGAAGTGTCAAATCAAACCATCCTTCAAGGGTTGAAGGAAAGAGTGGATAGTGCAAGGAATGACTGGGCAAAAGAACTACCGAGTAACTTATGGTCTTACAGGATTACTTCGAAGACTCCTATTAGGGAAACCTTATTCTCTATAATTTATAGGACAAAAGCTATGATCTTTGTAGAGATAGGCATTCATTCACTGAGAGTAAAATATTGCAATTTGAGCCATAATAAAGAAGAGTTGAGGGTGAATCTTGATTTACTTGAAGGGCTAAAAAAAGGAGCCTCAATCAAGATAGCAAAACAAAAAAGAAGGCAGCTAGTTACTTTGACGAAAAAATCAAATAAAAGCTCTTAAATTTTGGAGATTGGGTATTTAGGAACTTGGCTGCTACTGGTAGAAAAGAAGGTTAGGGAAAGATGTCACTCAATTAGGATGGACCCTATGAGGAAATCTTCCCTATCCTTTATAAAAAACATGCCAACGCATTGGCCATCAGAGCTTATTATCTTATTAATGAAAATACCTCCTCACATTGAGGAGAGGCACTTCTCAGTAATCTCTATAGCATCACTTTGGGGAAGTATTAAATTTGTTCAATAGCTCATCATTGAAACTATAACATAACAACATAAGGAGTGCTTAGAAGAAAAAGTGTAAAATTTCAACTACAAACTCGATAATTCTAGAAAAAAGCTGAGAAATTCGAAAATCACTTCACAAGAAGGCAAATATATGTATTTAAACAGAAGAAAATACTTATTACTCCCTTCAACACGAAGGAATATCTCCAGAAGTGAGATAAATCATACCTATTACTCCCTTCAACATGAAGGAATATCTCTAGAAGCAAGATAAACCATACCTATTACTCCCTTCAACACGAAGGAATATCTTCAGAAGCAAGATAAATCATACTTATTACTCCTTTCAATAAGAAGGAATATCTCTAGAAGTGAGATAAATCACTTTTTTCAATATGAAGGAACATCTCCAAAAGTGAGATGAATCAATTAAAGAATGCATTCAACAATTAAAATCAGAATCAAGTCTCCAGAAGTGAGACAAATATCATCATACATGTGTACAAATACCTGCATAGGATCCTATTAAAGGAAATCTCTCAACCAAAATTCAACATATATTAAAAATAAATAGTCCTCGATAAAGCTAGAAGTGCTAAAAAAGTTAAAAGGATGTATACCTCTAGAGAAAATAAACATACCATTCAAAGTCAGAATGTCTCAGAGATACATAGATATTCTAAAAAGGAAAATATGTTATCAAATATTACAACCTATCATTTAGAAAAGACAAAGACTCAAAATTAACAAACTAGCACAAAGAGAAGATTCCTCATGCTATGTCAAGTTTTTATTGAAGCTCTCCTAGGATCCCCAGTCCTCACAAGAGAAGGAGACAAATCAAAATCCTCCTCTCTATTTTCTTAAAAGTCATTGGCTGCCACCTGAGAGTCCATCATCTCTTCAAGAAAAGTGAGTGCCCTAGAGTCATTGGTAGGAACCTCAGTGCTTGTAGGAACACCAGTCTTAAGACCTTCCTCTGTCAGATGATTCTCGTCTTATTTAATATCAAAAGTTCCACCTTCAACTGCAAAATGAGAAAAGTCTTTTTTGTCCCTTTCCTTTACCACTAATTTAGGGGGCCTTCCTTTTTTTTGTTCAATTTTCACTAAGTTAGAATCTTTGATCTCTACCAAAGCAACCTTTTCCTTAATCATCACCTCAGAGTGAGTCTCTCTCTTTTTCTCCTTAGAAATAGTAGAATCCTTAGAGTATCTGCACAAAATAGAAAACCTACCATGTTTTTTTAAAGAACACCCAACTATAATACTTTAGATATCATAAACCTCACCCTCTCCTGCTATCATTTTAAAACCTACCTTTCCATCATTAGAAAGTGTTGGCCACAGCCTCAATTTATAGAAATATCCATCATTAACATAAAGAAAGTATTCTTCATTTACTTGAATATAAAAGTCACTACTAGAAAAAGTCAAGAGAAATGTCCTCTAAACAAAATCCTTGAAGCTCAACCTTCCCCAAGGGACAGAATATAAACTGTCTTAGAGACCTAAATGGGGGGCAGACTCCAAATCATAGAGGGACCAAACCCTCTAAGTTTCAAATCAGTCCTCTATAAGTAAGGCACTATTTATAAAATTCACATTATAAGGGTTTAAGAAACATAAATCCTCATACTAAGGATACTAAATCCTACTTATAAATTAGTCCTGCAGAAGTGAGGCACTCTCCACAAGTGAGAATCTATGCCTTGAGAATTTAAGAAACACAAATCCTCCCTAGGCACTAACTAACCTCCTCAAAGAGGCTCTCCCTAAGGAGAATCAATTAAATTTGGAAGTCAAAATCTTTCCATAAGTGAGAGTCCCAAGTCCCCATGGACCTATGGTATAAAAATCCTCCTCAAGGAGAATCAGTCAAATAAAAAAAAATATTGTCCCCAAGGACTCTTAAAGAAATTTTCAACACTCAAATACTAAGAACACTTCTAGATCCTAAAAGCCTCACTGTGAGAAAATCGCTCTAAGGAAAACAACAAAACTCGGATCCCAAAATCTTATACAAGAAAGAAATTTTATGATCAGGAGAACTAAGGAAGAACCACCCAACTATACTCTTTTGTCTAGACTATTCTAGACTTATAGTGGGGGGACTACTGTTGATACACAAAAAATCCCTCCAATGAAAAGAGGACATGTGTAAGAAAGATCCCACTTTCTTAACACATCATTAACCTTTTTGACTTTTTGACTTGCCAACTAGGACATCATGGTGTTGAAGAAGGTTTCATATTCCATTGAGAAAATCCCATCTCTCTCAGGATAATTCCTCCTACCCGAGAGATGGCCAGTGCTAACATGCATTAAATGCATGTCCATCAACCTCACTTCTAGCTGGCACAACCACCTACTCACATTCATAGACTCTCACATGCTCCAATGCCACTGTAGCGTCAGTTTTTTGGCCAATCCAATCATTACTTTTCACCAACCTCATGTAAATATAAGAGGCAAAATGGAGGGAAAAGAGGTAAGATCATATACCACTACTTTTCTTCTTCTTATGGTTTTTTTTCTTCTGTTTTTTGTTCACAACTAAGACAGAGCACCCACTTTTTTCCTCTTCTTCTCTCTTTTTTGGCTCATCCTTCTTTTCTTCTAAATATGATTTTCCTAATGTATTTTAAAGTAATACTTCAAATATTTCTCCTTCTCTAACCGAAATAAATGATCTTCATTGAAAGAGTACCCATTTCCCTTACTTAATCCTCAGTACCTCTTTATCATATCAAGCTCGGCTATTTTTCCAGACTCACTCAAAGGAATTTTCCTGACTTGGCCGTCAGAGGGGTTTTAGGCATCCAAAACCGTCTTCATCAAGGTCTTTTGTCTTATTGTAGGATTCCAAGGCTAAGCTGGAGCTAGAGATTTGGAACACCCCCATCAGATATGATAATGGAAGCAATAAGGGATGGGTTGGAGAGAACAAATTAAGAACTCAGGTCAATCATGGAGGAAATTATGGTTTTGTGCATATCTGATCTTAAGCAACTTAATACCAAAATCAACTATATTAACAGAAAAGCAAACAAAGTCTCGGATTGGCTCTCGAAGAACTCTTTTCTAATACAGCCAGGTGCAATATGGAATAATCACTTGAAAGCATTGAATGACCTTTTTAATGAAGATGTCTCAGATGTCGCAACCCATTTGGAAAGAACCAACATCACAGAGGGTTAATTTTGCAATTCTGTTTTATGTTAGATTAGTTTTTTTAGTTCTTGTTATTTTTGTTCGGGAGGTTATCTTCCATTGTCTTTTTTTTTTGCTTTTTTTTGGTTTTGTTGTTGTTTATGGTAGCTTTGATTTAGGCATTCTTGCTTAGCTCAAGAAGCTAGTTATAAGGGTTACTTCTCATGTAGCCCATTTCCCCTAACAACTGGTTTATCAGGTAAGTTATTTTGTCTTTATTTTCTAGCCTAGGCCGATGATGTATTAGTTTTTGTTCTTGTTGGAATGAAAACAAACTTTCCCAAAAAAAAAAATTTAATAAAATAATATTATTAGAAGTATCTTGATTAATTGTGAGAAAATAATATCTTATTTCTTAAAATTATATAAAATTTTACTTAAACATAAATTTTCCTATACATTAAGAATTTTATAAAACTAATAATATATTGTATTATTATATTTTTCACTCTAAGTTTTTTTTGTCACATTAAAGTAACATTCTTATATTTATTCTTATGGTTTAATGAAAAATAATTTTTTATATAATATAATATTAAATGGGTCTTGCTTATTTTCAAAACAAAGGAGAAAAAATATTTATATTATTATATATTGGAAGGGCTTAGTACTATATTTTGTTTATTTAGTTATTTGATCAATAGTAGGAGATAAATGTTCACTCGATGGGAGAGTATTAAGGAATCAAGGTTTTTTTTTTAATTTTTCAAAATTCAGTTAACTAAAAATTGAATTGAATATTTTCAGTTTGGTTCTTAAAAGTCAAAATTTTTTTCAGTTTGATAATTGAATTGATGGAATACACAACCCTAATTACAAACCTAGTAGAGGTGTGTAAAAATTGACCAAACCTTAACGATTTGGTTTCGCTCATCCTTTAAAATGATCAAAAGTGATTGAAAAACTGAAATATTAGTAATATATAAATATTACTGGTAGATATGATTGAGCTAAGAAGATTTAACCTAGTGGTGTGCGCACATTCTTTACTAACTAAAGGTCTGGAAAAATGTTAAAAAAAGCAAATGCATACTAATTTTTTAACTTCTCTAAATAATAACGGCTAACTGAAAATCGACTTTAAATTCGAACTAAATTTCAGTTTCGATCTCAATTTCCATTTCAAAAGAAACATCAATTTTGGTTGGTCGGTTATTAACCGATGCACACTCCTGATTACATGTACTAATATATAAGTATAATCACTAGTGATTATTGATTTTAATTTTATTTGTATAAATACACATATGCATAAACAATATTGATATATATGTGTATCTATACACATATCTATTCACATATGTGTATCTATACACATATTATATTATGAGTCTTTCTAAAGTACAAATATTTGTATCTATACAATCATTAGATTAATATTTATATAGTTATAGCTACTGATACAAATATTTATACCATAGCAAAGCGGTTATATTAAAGGCTCTTGGCTTACTACGTTCTTAGCTCTTTAAACTTAACAAAATTTATCATTTTGACACTGTAATTTATACATTTGGCAATTTAACGCTAATACATACTAAAAATAGTATTTTTAAATACTTTTTCATTAGTTACAACCAGCAGAAGTACATGCTTCTTACTCATAATGACATGAAGAAAATTTCAGAATTAACATATATGTGATCGATCCAATAACAAAATATCATGCTTTTCTCACTTTTAAATAAATTTTTCTAGCTAAAATATATATTTTTCATAAATTACAAATTCAAAACATCAATTCTTAACCTTTCATTCTTTTGTTTTTCTTACTCATTCCTTCTAACCCTATCACCACATCCCAACACCACCCACCATTATAATTCAACATGTCTTTATACTACATATCTAATCATTATATGCAATATTCTGGAGTGTAAACAAGAATTTTTCATCCATCAAGTCTTTATCATCACCTTTGATTGACCCCTAGCTATAAGGCCCATAACCATCATTTGATTTTTATTAATTACTTGGACACAATCATTAAGTGGGAGGAGAATTGAGGTTTTGGTAGGCTTTAAGACGGTTGATGAAAATTATTAATTGTCAGTTGCTGGTAAAGTTTGCATTAGAATCACAAGAGTTTTGGTAGGCTCTATTAATTTATAGTACGATATCAGAGTATATTGACAAAGTTATTATTGGTAAAGATGTAAAATTAACAAGCATGACATTGAGATTTTTGTATTAAACCTATGTCTTTCTTTTTTTGTCCAAAGTGTTAAATTGGACCTTAACGTTTAACCTAATTGCAAATTGGACCCTTATTTTTTTAGCCAAATTGGAACCGTAAGATTCAAGACATCGCACAAATTGGACATTTGTCGTCAATTTGCACATAACAAATGTTAAATACTGCTATGTGAATAAAGTGATCCCTACCAGTTGCTTATGTTGTTGCAGACGTGGCAAATAATCTTGGTGACTCTTATTCTTCTTTATTATCTTCAAAATCCCTAAGTTATGTTTCCCCAATTTCCCCAATTCAAAATACTACAATCCTGTAATAGTCTTTTCCTTTTCCGATCTAGCTTCTTAGTCCATCCCATCGAGCAGATGAGTGAGTAGTGGTTTGATGATCATGCTTTTGTGGCTATTGATAATTGTGACTTTGTGTTTACTGGGGATAATCATGGGTTTCGGTACTTCATATGTAATCCTACTACTAGACATGTTACGAAGCAACCTACACATCAAGTTCTAAGGATTCAACGACATGAAGATGAGCATGATCAAGAAGGCAAGGATCAAGTTCAAAAGGTTTATAGTCTAATTAGCATGCCTCAAGGACCTATAATAAGGTCTCGATCTAAAAAGCTTCAATAAACCTTAATCCATCATTTACAAGGCTTAGTGAAGGTTTACAAGGACACCAAAGCTTTGGAACAAATGCAGCTCAAGTTCAATGCAACTCAATTCAAGTCCAAGTTACTAATGGGTTTAATTAAGTTTTGTTATTTGGGTTTAGTTATGTTTACTTAGGTTAAATAACGGGCTAGCTGAATTGTTTTTAAAGAGCCCATTAGTTTTAGTTAAGTTTATTTAGTGTTATTCTTAAAATAGGAAGTATGACAAGAATTCCTATTTGAGATATGATTAGGTTAGTTTTTTTTATTTTTTTGTTTGGGGTTATTAGTATTCCTTATTCCTTAAGGAAAACCTTATAAAGGCTATAAATATATCTTGGATGAATTTTGGGAAAATTAGAATTGAAGTCTTAAAACCTAAAGGCTATTTAGCTTTTATCTTTGTGTTCTTGCATAGAATACATGCTTTAAGTAACATTCAAGTAGATTGATCACCTTCTTGTGGAGTGTTTCCAAATTGGAATTCAGAAGTAAGTTTTCTTTATTCTAATTCTTTGATCATCTTATCTAAGTAACATGATTTCTAATGTTTTCTTTGGGGTTGTTACTGAATTGAGTATTAGGGTTTTCATGTTAACGCTTTGGGGGTTCAAATATATAAAAGGGTTCTCAAGCTTATTCATGGAGGTTCTATATCATTTGGTATCAGAGCTTTGGCTCTAGGTCAAGTTTTATCTTTTATAATTTTTGTTCTTAATTCTTTTCATTCTTAATTCTTACTTCTTGCGTTCTTCTTGTTCTTGATTTTCCTTTGATTCAATCAATTATTTTGCAATCTAAAATTTCATATTTGTATTTGTAGTTGAAGTACAGAAAAAAATTTGTATATATAAAAAAAGAAGTGAAAAAAAAGGAAATTCGAATTTTGTATTGAGTAATATCCTAATCAGGTCTGATTTGCATATCATTGCTTTCCTTGCTTATTAAGGAATATTGTTTATTAAAGGTCTAATTTAGGTTTTCCTAATCCTATTTGGTTTGGACTTTTTGCATATCATTACAATACTTGCCCATTAAGTAATATTACTTATTCAGGCAGATTTGGACTTTCTTCGTAAAATACCTCTAAAATTTGTTTCTGTCCTATGTTAGGTTGATTCTTGCATTTCTTTCACAAGTCTTTTGCATCTATTTGAGTTTTCTTAATTTATTGGTTCTTATTTATTATTTTTTTCTTATGACCGAACTGCTTCAAAGTTATTTTGCGAATTTCAATTTTTGGCATTCCACATATTGCAAGCTATTTGAATTGTTCTAAAAGTGTGATGGTCCTAAGAACATAAAAGAATTAGCTTGAGTGGTGTGAGGAAACCATGAGTGAAATTTTTCTTGAGTTAAACGCGAGTGACCACCCCCATCTTTTGAATGTAAAACACGTGAGGGAGTGCTTGTGAGGTCCTCAAATTATTTTGCTTTATTTTTCTAACATTCTTTTGCAGATAAATGTCAAACCAAAGTGAAGAAAATGATGTTGGTCTTATTGATCAAGCTAGACTATGTGAGGCTCAACAAGGAAATTTTACGCATTTTAATAGAAGTATGAAGGCTATGAGGGAAGCATTAGAGAGCATGGATGCAAGATTGCAAGTTGTTGAAAGAGCAACACTGAATCACAATGAGAGAGATAGGGGAGGTAGAAACTGAATACCTCAAGTTAATTATTTTGAAGATGAAGGCATTAATTATAATGAGGATGATGATGAAGTTATTGCTGGAATGGGAGTGCCTAGAGGTGGAGCTAGAAGAGGCCGAGGTTTAGGTAGAGGTAGAGGAAGAATACAAGAAAATCCATTATATAGAAGAAATCGAGGCAATGATGATTTTGTAGATAGGAATTTAGGGAGCAATAAACTTAAGATACCCTATTTTCAAGGTAAATCAGATTTGGAGGCTTATTTACAATGGGAAAAGAAGGTAGAACTCATATTTAATTGTCATCAATTTAGTGAAGAGAAGAAGGTTAAGCTGGCGGTTACTCAATTCTCAGATTATGCTATAGCTTGGTGAGATCAATTGATGACTAGTAGAAAAAGAAATTTGGAGTATTTAATTGAGACTTGGCATGATCTCAAATATACAATGAGAAAGAGATGTTTCCTAAGGGATTTTCATAGGGAACTTGTGCAAAAACTTCAGGTTCTTAGATAAGGTAGTAGGAGTATGGATGACTACTACAAGGAGATGGAAATGATCATGACTAGGACTGATATAGAGGAGAATATGGGGATCACTATGGCACGTTTCTTTGCTGGGTTGAATAAGGAGATAGCTGATCGAGTGGATTTGTAACCTTGTGTGGAGTTAGAAGAGATGGTGCACATTACCATCAAGGTGGAAAAGCAACTCCAAGGTAGAGGGGCAGCAAGGTATGTTTCCAAACCTTATTCTAATTCTAATTCTATTTGGAAAAGGGATGGAAAAAGTGATTTTAGGGGCGAAAATAAGGCTATTTATGATGTTGCAAAAGGAAAAGCAGATTCAGTTTCCAAAAAGAAATCCAAAATCAAAGAGCCTAAAGGGAGAAATAGAGAAATTAAATACTGGAAGTGTCAAGGTGTAGGTCATATTAGTAAGGAGTGCCCTAATAGGAGGACTATGACCCTACGAAATGGTGAGATAGTGACTAGTGAAGAAGAGGGTAGCTATGAGCGATGAGGATGAGATGCTCAAATTGGAGAGTTGTAGTGAAGGGAGCATTGAGGAGTCAATTAAAGGTGATATGCTATTTACAAGATGTGCTTTTAAAAATAGTGAAGAAAAAAGGGAAAAGAAAAAGGAGAGTAGATTCGGCTTAGAGAGAAAAATGCAAAGAATGTGAGTTTGATAGCTAGGATAAGTGAGGTTAGGCAAGCTTTGTATTCCAATCGGCCTATATTTATACTTTTGTACAAAAGGGCTTATTTGGCAACTAATGAACTTAGCCCATCCCTGCCTAGTATGTTTGTTAATCTTTTGCAGGAATTTGAAAATTTATTTCCCGAGGAGATGCCTAGTGGTTTACCACTAATTAGAGGCATAGAACACTAAATTGACTTCATTCCTGGAG